>JAQIVE010003982.1:0-15448 GCA_034698285.1 Sminthurinus bimaculatus | reverse complement strand
ACCCAAAGGAACCCAATGGCCACCGTCCTATATGACTACAATCGTTTTGAGTCTTATAGGATCCTATCGGACTTCTTAGTCTACTATCGGATCCTAGAAATTTTCCTAACAATACCAAATTCCTATAGGATCCTACTCCATATTTTTGTGAGAGAGTGACTAGGTTCCCATTTTTCTGTTAAATATTAGATATTAGGCTATTTAAAGTACGTTTTTTGCAAAAGTCAAAGTTCTTGAGGGTATTGGTCGTGTAATCAGAGTCAAAAATGTTACGTACGTAAATAATATATGGGCCGTTTTTTTGATAATCGATAATTCTAAATTTTTTTACCTGAGGTTACTATAGCAACTCTTTGTACAAAAAATTAGAATTATCGATTATCAAAAGAACGGCTCATATTTTATTTTACGCATGCAGAACTTTCATTTACATCAACATGCCTTAAATTAGTAGTCTTGATACTGCTGTAATAATCTTTATTTATGTTGGTAATTTTGTATTATGAAAACGTCGTAAAAAGTCAAAAAAATTGTAATTGATGTAAAATTTCTAAAAAAAAAGGTCCTCAAAAGCTGCTTAGGCATTAAATGCATCCCAAATACTGTTTAATTTCAAAAAATTTCAACAAAAACTGTAAAAGCCCTGAAAGTTGCCAAAATACTGTTATATTTATTACAGAACTTTCAATGAAAACTGTAAAAGCATTAAAAATTCCTTCGAACTGTCAAAACTGCTGGCAGAAAATGTAATAGAACCGCAAAAAGCTTGTGTGATCGTGTTTTCCGCACAAAAGTACCGGCTATATTCCATATTCGGTATTCAGATTTTACTGCATTTACATTTTTTGCTTTCAATCTTCATTCGCAGTTTCAGGGGGAGGAAATTTTGTCCCAGTACATTTTGCATTGTGCATACTTTAATAATGATCGTTGCGTTAGATTGAGGAAACATTAAATCTCAGTAAATGCACAAATAAATATGTATACGCATAAATTACACAAGTCACGTCAAATATTTATAAGTCAGACAAGTTTTTATTCTAATTTTTGTATCATTACATTTTTCCTCGAAATCATATTGAATTGCACTTTTTGCCATTCTCGGTTTGTTGCACTACAGCAAATAATCTCAATAATTCTGATCCAGCTTCAACTTTATCGCCGTTATGGCTCCGAAATTTTTGACCATTTCTCTGCAGTTTGCCGTCGCTGCAATAATTTTAAGCCAAACGGTTAGCCCACGGCGGGTCGACGGCGGGACTAGTTTGCCCTATAAAGTGACCCATGGCTACACCGACTGTGGTACCTTTCGGATTAATTATCGCAGCATTATTTGCTTTCCCCTTAATTTAGTATTTTAAAACAGTAGCGACACATTTTTCGTTCATATTAACGTGACTTGACCTGTCAATAATCGGCGTTCTTGGGGTTTTTGCATTTTAAATATATTATCAATTTGGGACAGGTTCAGCAGCAGAGCTTATGCAAGTGCACGTTACCAACTGCTCACAAACACCGTGCGAGTTTGGCGTCAACGAAACTTATGGCATTAGTGCCTACTACAAAACAAGTAATTTTTTTGATGTCATCCGTGTACATCATACAAATAAATCAACCAATTTATTTAAAACTTTCTGCAGAGAATTTCATAAATGTTGGCCAAAATTTCAACAATTTCATATATTTTAACCGCATATCCAAAGAAAATCCGCACAAGTCCCTATCGGTTATGGTCACAAGTCACATTGGAGAGCAGGAGATGACCATCCACAATGCAACAGTTCCCGTGGACGTGGAGGCAGGACAGATCACCACATTTACATGTCATGTGCGCATCGTTCCAGAATTCGGCCAAGGAGTAAGTCACAATAAAGCTGGATCATAGTTGTCGGGAAATTTTGGTTGACCTCTTTTTTGTTGATTTTCAGTCGGCAACCTTCAAAGCAATGGCCGGGGACGGAACGAAAAATGAGCTGTGCTTTACAGTCACCGCAAATCTTCATGAATGAAATCAAACTCCCAATGGTGAAAATAAAAAATTGACAAAAAAATCAATGTTTACCCATATCTATTTCATGTATTAAACAAAATGAAGAAATTTTAATTTATTCAAGTGGTCTGAAAAATTTTATTTAATTACTGATTACTGATTACTGATACATTCAAAGTAAAACATGAAATTAAAGTTATCAACTTATGATTAGATGAATAAAAATCTGTCGTCTAAACCCAGATCTTTATAGCTGGTGAGTTTTTATTAAAGATGCATCCGAATAGTTCATGCGATCAACTAGCTTACTACCACCTACTCATCAAATTATATTTTGCAGCAGACCAACTTGATCTTTGGATACAAAATATAAATAGATGAGAGCCCGAGATTCCAGAATTCACAAATCCGAAAATCCTCCACTTGGGTTTCTCGTAATTTGTCTCCGAATTCTATCCGGGTGATTTTAGATTTGGGGAAATGAACTCAAGATGGAAAACAACTTGGAAGGCTCCTCAATCTATACACACACACTCACTTCAGTTCTTCTTCTTCAGGTTTCTCCAGGTAAGTAAATATAATAATTTATATAATAATATTATGTAGGTAAAAATTATGATGAATGGCAAACACAGAAATTAATACTTGGACTCTTTCGTAGATTTTAGTTTTATACTGTAGAACTTACATTGAAAGGTTAATGCTTTCAATATTTTATTTATCTAATAAATTCCTGTAGGATCCAAAACCATTATCGTAGAACAATTAAATATTCCCTTAATCTATTCTTAATGGTTAAAATACGATTTATTTTGTTTGAGATATTTTCTCTCAATAACTTTCCAAAGCTCCTAACTTGTAATTCCCTATGTAAGTTTAGCTTCATAAATTTAGGAAAAGAGATATTTTAAGTTAAGTGTACTTACAATTTTACACTAAATATATTCTGGCTTTTTACTTGATGTGTTCAAGTCAAAATCTATCTATCGATTTTGATCCTACTTCGACGACTATCTACTTACAATTGACAACTATCGACTATCGAATATCAACTTACACACTAATATTATTTTTTCTCTCTCCTTCCAGGTTCTGCTATTCTTGGTTACTGGACTGAACAATAAGAGATAACGACTTACACAACTCAGATAAGTAAAAATTATAATAATATATTATATACAACGTAGAATGTAGTGTGTATAATATATAATGCATTATATAAGACATTTCATTAATATAAAGTATAATGTGTGGCTTGATTCTCTTTAGTTTTTCTTCAACGTTACTTTGTGGATTCTTCTCTCTTTTTTTCTTCCAGGTTTTGCACGAGTTTGATGGATGACACGATAATGAATAACGGTAAATTAATATTATTGTGTAACATACATTCCTACATATTCAAATCAATGTTAATGTGTATTGAGTATTCCTAAATAATGACAATAGTGTGTATAATGCATAGCTAAACCATTATAATATTATACATACATGCACATGATATAAATAATAATAATATTATTTTTCAGGACGAGGGACTCAAAAGGACCACGTCTCAATGGTAAGAAGACAACAGGAATGGTAGGAAGACGATGAAAGATATTATGAGTGCAATCGCGGTAGACATAAAAATAGCGCTTAGAACATCAAACTGCGTCTCCCTGTCCGGCCCTCTGGCTCCATCTACCGGAGAATCCTGCACTGTACCTGGATATACATCGGCTGTGGCTAAAGCAAAGATTGCGTGCCAATTTATTTTTTTAAAATTAGAAGGCTTTTGGAAATTTTAATATGTTATATATGTAAGTAAAATTAATTTTTAAAGTACGATTTCAGCAAATAAAAAATATGTTTGAAGAACAAGCGGTGGCTCAAAAAAGGTGGTTTACTTGATTGTTGTTCTTGTTGCTTTTTCTGTTGATTTTTTAGTAACGATAAGTTGTCCTCTTCTTTGCCCGCCTCGTTTTCCCCATGTTTTCGTAATCTAATTTTTCCTCTTTTAAGCACTAACTCGTCCATTTCAGCGCTTTTTAAAAAATATGAGCTATTTACGTTTAATTTAGACTGATAAAAATTGCGCCAAGCAAATCAGGACGTCGGTCGACGCGATGCGACACAATACAAAGTGAAGGCCAAGGAAAGAAAAGGGAATGGAATGGCAACTAGAAAGGTTAAGCTGCTTAAGGAAATTCTTACCGAAGTAATCCAAAGTACTTTAATTTACTTTGTGTGAAAGGGTTCAAGCATTTGGCACTGATTATTCATTAGCAAGATAAAACTTAAGCCTTTAAGCGGATAAAAGAGCATTTTTGTTTGAAAAAATTACTCGTCATCTTTTATAAACGACCAATTTTCCTCCCAGTCGCGTCTTAAATTCTAAAATAAGGGCAATACATTTTATGAAGAGTTTAGAATTTTGGCCCCCCAAAATTCCAAACGTTTTTCCCGCTGTTAATATTCGGAAGCCATAAAATGTAAGCTATACAATATACACATTACACATGTGACGAGCAAAGTTGCTTTGCTTTGTCCTCGGGATTTTTTGACGAACAAAAAAATTCTTCCAGAATAATAAAATTTGATCACATTTTTGGATCATCCGACGGCTTTTCGGATTTTGTCTCGGAAAAATCGTTGCTCAATTCATATTTTTGAAAATCTTAAATTTCGGAAGAATTTTTTCGTTTTGTAATGAAAAATAGTGGCGACCATCAAAGTTTTACGATAAAAACGCAATAAATGATAAACGGTGTGCTTTTCAGGTACTTAATTTCGGTGTGGGCGAATTTTTGTAGCACATTTTATCCGCACGTAACAAAATGCATGAACTCCATTTATTGTATATCTACGAAGGCTTTTGTCTTTACTGCAAAAAGAAACATTCAACATGGTATTTTATCTATCGACCCACTCCCGAACTCCACTTATGCCCTATTTGTAGCATTTTTCTTCCGTAATTGGAGTCTCCCATCGTCATGATAGATCGGCTATTATGTGTTTATGTCACAGATAACTTAACTCTACGATTGTTGAACGATTGGAGCAGCACCAAGTACCAAGTATTAGGTAACTACAGGTATTATATAAGTACTCTGATAAAAACCAAATCACAATTTGATAAAATACGCTGCAGCATCTTCTACCCTTATCTAATTTTAGGTGTTTTTGCCACTTTTACAAAAATACCTTTTGCAGAAATATTAGTTTCTTGTCCTTTTGATTGGGGGCAGTCCCTTCACTCCCAAACGTTTTTTGTTGAGGCATAAACGTCAACATCAAAATGGAAGCTAAGACAGTCATTTTTATGGTAAATATTATTCTCTGCTTTATTTTAATCATCAGGCCCTATGCAGCGCTAAAAATTCAAGGATATCTCGAGACTAAATCTGTAGACTTTTTTTTGTACAATAAACTAAGCTTTTTGTTCGAGCCCCAAGACCTTCATTTCATCACGGAATTTAAAAGAAAAACGCTCAAGTCGACATCAGCTAATATTTCTTGCCCTCACTCCGATTATGGCAAAAATAGTGTGAAGCCTTCCCTAGATTTGGAAATAATTTTCGATTTTACACAGAAAATCGAAAATAGTCCAGTTTCCATCGTTTCGACCGACTTTATTGTCGAATCATCATCAAAATTAGGCCAATCTCTTGTCACAAAGCGATATTTGCCCCAGTTTTCCATGAAAATAGTGGAAATTTTGACAAAAAATGGGTCAAGTCTAGATGGCACGAAAATTTTAGAATTTCTGAATTTTACAAAACTTTTTGGAACACCAAACTTGGATTTTTTCCTGTTTTTTGGAAAATTCGTCGAAATTCACAATTTTTTCACAAAGCATTTTCAACTACTCAAAGACTTTCGCCTGAAATTCGGACTGACTGAAAACGGACAAATTTTTTACCCCAGCGGTACTTCATTTCAAAAACTATGGCCTAATTCCCCTGCCGATCCCAAAGGTCCAGGCCTTAAAGGCCTTAAAAGTTTGGTGGACAAAAGTTTGGTAAATGGCCAAAACTTCCGGGTGATTGCGGCAACCATCCCGCCGTACTTGACAGTAAATCAAACGACCGGAGAAATAACCGGAGGAGCTCATCACCTGATGTTGACCAGTCTCGCGAACCATCTAAATTTTACCATGGCCTTTGACACGAATGCAGGGGGCACCGGTTATTTCAAAAAAGGTTTCGGTTGGACGGGCGTCTCGGGCGGGGTGTTTTATAACCGGGCAGATATTGGCCAGCTAGTGAGCATGACGAGATCCCGGTTCGCCATCATGGAAATGATTCTCATGCAGGCTAATTCGATCGTCTTTTTCACCCGGGTGCCAACAGCCACGGTAAATTGGCAGGCCCTAGTCTATCCGTATAAACCTAGCACTTGGCTAGCCATTGGTCTGGCCTTCGTCGGAGTGTCCCTGGTCATGTATCTTCAACTTCGGTTCAAAAGCCAGGAGAAGAAAGGTCGGGCCAAATACATGATCCCTTACCAAATCGCCTTGGACCAAGGGTTCAACATGGCCATTCCACTGAGGGTGAAATTCCTCGCCGTTACCTGGATGATGTTCACCCTGGTCATTGGAACCGGGTATAAAAGTGACCTCGTGTCATATCTGTCTCTGCCCCAGACTGAAAGAATCCCCGAAAATTTTGAAATGCTAGACAAGAGACCGGACTACAAAGTAGTTTTCAACTATATGGCGGGCACGGCTTTTGCCTATTTCGGGAGAGCAACGGAGGGCCTTGTTAAAAATATTCGGGAGAGGTAAATTTTTAAATTAACTATTTTTTACTGAAAGTATTGTTAAAATTTTGATTCAAGTTTGCATGGTTCAGATTTGATGTAATGGAGCCAAACACGGCCAAATGTTTGATTACGGCGGCCTTTGAACGAAAGACGGTGTGCATTACGTGGGATTTGGGAGGAAATGCGCTTCTTTATGGCAATCTGACAATTATGGGAATGGCGGATCCGCCAATTACAATATCAAAACCGATCGCCTCATTTTTGGCGGCCATTTCTCTAAAAAAGAAATCAGTTCTCTTGCACTCATTTTCCGGACCGGTTGGCCGACTGCGTGATGCCGGACTGATGGTCAAATGGAATGCTGGGGTTTATTTCAACCTTTCAATTGAGGGCAAGGCGTGGATGGAAAAGCCGGCGCAAAAGGAAGGAAAGGTCTATCAGCAGCTGACGGAGTTTCAAAATCGCCGGAAAAATTTAGGGAAACTGCTTCCGTTGACCGTGGAAAATGTTCGGCTGACCCTTGGGATTTTGACCGGTGGACTGGTTTTGGGATTTGGGACATTTAATATTGAAATCATGGTGCGAAAATGGAAGCATTGGACATGTTTCAAAAATTAATATGCACATTTTGCTGGATTTATGATTTATTGTATTGTATTATACAGGTAAATTAGTTAAAGCTAAAAGTAATCCCTTGGAAAAAAATCTCATGAAATTTTGACACAATTTTGTTTGAATAAGTTATCAATTTGATGAGATTTTGATGAAATGTTATGAAACTCTCATCAAAAATTGTCAATCTTTTCAAATCTCATCACATTTTCATGAGATTCGGTAAGATTTTTTTCTAAGGGATGTAATCTAATTTTCGTCACACCTCGACTTTTCACTTTTGTTTTTTTTGGATTTGTCATTTCTCAATGAATTTTTGCTTCGTGTAACGAAAAGCTTGTGCAATTTTATCCTTGTGCGGCCAGGGCGTAAGTCACGAGCAGATGGATTTGACAAAAGCATCCGTGGCATCTGTGTTTCTTGTAATAGCCGCTTCATTTGCTTTGTCTATGCAAGGTCTGTCCGCATTACAAGCTACATGACTTGTCTCCCAAGCAGCACTATTAGTCGTTAACTTAGTTTCCAGGGCATTCGCGGCGAGAATGGCAAGGGCTGATGGAATTGGGGCCATTTTATTTGCTTCCGAATAGACGAAACCCATATAGTCCATGGTGTACTTAAAAAATTTCCGAAAAGCCTCAGGGAATACTTCGGGGTCAATAGCGCTACATAGTATGCCACATGTTGCAGTTAAATATTGATGACTACCAACTACCATCGCCCATCCTGCGCATGGTGCGATAATATCGCCAGACCTGCTTGAATTAAACTCGCGGATCGGTGGTCTTTGACCCTCTGCGCCACAGACGGGAAGCCTTGATGCGGCAGCCGCACTATTCAACTTATCCTCCTGCTCTTCCATACCGGACTCGGCCTCGTCTTTAGTTTGTCGGAAATTTTTTTGATTATAAGCTTCGAGGTCATTCTTGCTACCGTTTCCGAGAGAGGTCAACGCCTGTACGGTTGTTGAAATAGACATTTTTTAGTTTTACTGTTTCATTTTTCAAACTTTTTAAACTTTGTTTAGACCGAGTTTTAAAACCGCTTAACCGAAAATTGATGGTTTTTTGTGCCAAAAAATATAAGCCGTTCAACAAAATCTGGGACTTACATTTTTTCTATGGTATACACCGCTGGTTGATGCAGCAGACACGGCGGACAAGCCAGCGACGGTCAAAACTACTTGGAGGGCCAACATTTGAATTGGTGCTTGGACTATAAATACATATAGGAAGAAAAAAATCTTTGTCGAAAATTGACCATGAAGAAAAAATTTTCATTGCTTTATTCTTGGATTTTTAAAAAAAGCTTACCTTTTGTCGCTTTTAAATTGAATCGGATTGGTGAGTCTCGGCAACGTGGGAATTTTTAAAAATGCTGTGTAGTTTATGGGAAAGGCTTCGGAAAGCTTTAAGAAGCTAGAGTACTTGGCGTTTGAACAGTTTGTGTTTTCAGTAGTTTTGTGCTTGTTGTACGTACATAGCTAGAGATACTGGTGATTTGAAGAGCTTGATCCTGCTTCTGAAGTTTCCCCTCGCCAACCTCGAAGGTTTTGTACTTGAATTCCATCTCATTTCGATTGCGATTGCGTTTTCATTTTCGTCCTATTTTCCCGACCTTTTCCTCAAACGTTTGCTGGGATTCAAAATCTACGTTTTTGATCTAGCTAAACAAAAGCGGCAGACAAAAATAGGAATTGCACAACCAGGCTGTGCAGACAGTTCAAATTGTATAGTGTACCGACTTGAACCAATTGTAACTTTTGTCAAAGAAAAAATGCTGAAACTGATAGATCAGTGGGAGGAAAAGTTTATGTTTTCCCGATTATCATTTTGCAAAATTTTCCAAACTATTTTGGACGCGAAAGATTTCATTGAACATGATGGAGTTCTTTTGTGATCTTATTCCACATGCTGGCTGTGCAAATAAAAGTTGAATGTTTAAATAAAATATTTAAACAAGAAAAAAATTAGACTTTCCTCTCCCCAGAATTTACTAAATGCTGGTTTTATTTTAAATTGCCTCGTGTAATTCGATGAATAGTTTTTCCGGCAGACCAATTCATTGTTTTCCTCATTCATGATACACGACCTTCACCTTCATAGAAGCAATATGTTTTATGTAGAACAACTGATTTTCTAAAATTAGAGCTGGACTAGCCGAGACCCGCCAGCTTGTGGCGGGTTCAATTTTGTAGGTGCGTGTGCTTATTTGTTTTCACTGAAAAATCCCTAACTGTTCCCGTATGGTTACGTCGATTGAATGATATTAACACCAACTTTTGCAAGCAATGTGATACATCATTTTGAATTTTCCCGCCTTTCCACTTGAGTCACGTGACCTAAACATTCGAATTCCCCGTGCATTTTTTCTTGAAACGACACAAATACGTTTATGAAGTTCAGATGTTGGTAACTGCGTAGTATGACGTACATGCGTACACACATGTTCAAGCCCATACAGCAACGCAGATTGTAATTGCGTCGTATTTTGTGAGTATGTATATACCACACGTACATACTCTGAGGCATGCCTGTAGTGCGAGTACTGCATATAGTTTTCCATATGTAATTATATAACGCACATAGATATTCGCTGCATACACGCTGGTACATATGTACCAGCGTGGACACATGACCTCTCGCGGGATATACCCTCAAAGGATGACCTCGGGGTCGCAGCTACTATAGGTAAAGGGCATTTTGAAATCCGGAAAACTTTGGCGGACACACACACAAAGAGTTGATGCTTTAGAGTAGTGGTAGATGTTGAAATGTGCATTCTGCTATTGAATTGCATACCTGATAGGTAATTTATTGCATAAAATGTAATGTCAAATCTTTGCTCATCGGAAAAAATTTCTGCAATTTTGGCAAACCACAAACCACGATGCAGTAATCTACTATTACTCTAAAGCATCAATTCTGTCTGTCTGTGAGTGTGTGTGTGTGACCGCCAAAGTTTTCCAAATCAAAAACCAACAGTGCAATCGTGTAGGTCACATGCCCTTTCCCTATACTAGCCGCGACCCCGAGGTCATCCGATGACCTTTGAGGGTATATCCCGGGAGAGGTCATGTGCCCACGCTGGTACATATCTATGTGCAGTATATACTTACACATATAGAAAACTACATACAGTAGTCGCACCACGGGGATGCCCCAGCGTATGCACGTGTGGCATATACTTACGCACAAGATGCGACGCAATTACCAACTGCGTTGCTGCATGGGCATGTACATAAGTGTATGGACGCATATACAGCAAACAACAAACTACGCAGTTACGAACTACAGAACTGCATGAACGTATGTCCATCGTTTCAAGAGAAATGCGCGGGGAATTCAAATGTTCACGGCACGTGACTCAAGGGGAAAGGCGGGAAATTTCAAGTTCTTAGGTCACGTGACGCAGGGGAAGGGGCGGGCAATTCTAAATAGTTGTATGACGTGACTTCAGGGAAAAGGAGGGGAAATTCAAATGGTTGTTTCACGTGACTCAAGGCAAAAGGCGAAAAATTTCGTAATTTCATGTGCTCTTAAGTAAAAGGGTTAAATATTGAGCTGTAGACTAAATGATGTTGAAGCTGAGGCCGCGTTAGCAGTGCGGGAAAAACATCAACAGATTTCGCATACACACACATAACTAATTCCGCCACCTGGTGGCGGGTCTCGGCTAGTACAACCTATTTTGTCAATATTTGAGATAACATATTGGAAAATCAATGCGAAAAACGTGAGTGTCGAAACCTTTGCTTCCTTAGGCACTTTACTGGTGAGATCCCATTGTATTTATCTACCTGCTGTCATACCTGTCAGAAATGCAGACGCAAAGCAGGTGCCTTTATTTTCGGTTCATTCTCCAATTTGATTGAGTCTGCTGAATTCCATTGTTATTATAACTGTAATTATCTACGATGCCAAATATAAAATTTATTCCCCCCCTCGGACAGCACAAAAACTTGCATACGAAGATTTAAACTCGTTCCTTCTCTAAGCCTTGCCGCAGATTCTTTTACCTACCGTTTTTCAAAGCTATAAAAGAAAATCTGTCATAAATAGGTGGACGACATTTCCCAGTCCAAAACTTGATGAATGGAAGGCTGAATGTTTTAATACTTTCAAAACCCGTTACATGATGCTACTTTTGCCGTCGGTTTGTTTCTGCTGAAACATCAAAATTAAAGAATTTCGACAACAATGGGATGAAGCTTAATGATACGGAAATTTGAAAATTTCTATATTTTACATACAACACAGTTTGGAGCACCAAACTTGGACTTTTTTGTAGAATTTTTTGACTACTTTTACCTGCTTAAAGACTTGAGTTTCAAATTCGAGCTAAGGAAAAACCGAAAAAATTTTTACCCCGGCGGGGAATTTGTTAGTTACCAACTTTATGGCCTGATTCAACTAAAAGAAGAGGCCTGAAAGGTCTTGATAAGTATGACGGTTAAATTATTTTGAAAGGCTAAAACGTCCGGATGCCAATATCGCGCCGTACTTGGCCAAAGTTAGACTGGGACCAAGGATTGCGCAGACAAAATCTAAAGTGAATGGGAAAAGTGGAAGCCAACTGGGGGATCTCCTGATCTCTTCCATTCACTTATATTACAGTAGATACGAGCCAGTCTAACTCTGTACTTGATACTCGGGCTGGGCAGAGGTGGGTATGATGTAGCGATACCGGGTGGGGGAGTACAGGGGAATACCCTGTATCACTGGAACATGACAAGATCATTTATTTTGGCGACAAGATCGTTTATTTTGGTGGCATATTGTTCATGAAAATTGATGCCAGAATATTTTTGAGTTTGGTGTGAAACGTTTGGTGGCGAGAATGATTGTTTCGGAGTCTAGTTGTAATTCTTCCGTTGTACAACGGGCCTAACAAATTTCCATGCAAATGTAATTTTTGAGGAATGATAATGTTAATGATTCCAAAATGTGCCTTTACAATGCGCATGTTAATTGACGTGTTTTAACTATATTGTACATCCGTTAGTGCCGAAAATCCTTTATTTCTTAACTTACATTGCATACACTAGTTTTTTTGTTTATATTAGGCCTAATGATCATATAAACTAGGTACAGGTAAATGTTATATGGTATGTCGTCGCCAAACAATGCGGCTTACACTGACTGCACATTTTGCTTTAAGGTGTGTTTCTTCTCTGTGAGACCACAAGCATTATTCCTCATGCCGCCAAAGAACGTGTTTAGGCTGGGCACGGTAAACTACCAAAAAACCGAAAGCCTGCAGCTTCATTTTTCTTCACATAAGCGGAAACTGCGAGTTGTTGACATGTAATGTCGCCGTTACAACCTGGTACGGTATTCCCTAAATCGGAAGCATTGGTCGTAACAGCGGAGCTCAGTGTAAGCGTTGCATCTGTGATAGCGAGCGCTTCAACTACGGTACACTCCGCTGCGACCGTAAATATTTCGTCTAAAAAGACGGCGGTATTCGCGGACGTGTCTGCAACAGTTTCAGTGTACGACGCAGTGTCGGATAGGTCTGAAGTTGATGCAAGTAAATCCCATTTATCAACGTATCGATTAGCATAGCTTGCTACTTTCCATGTTGAACAGGGTGAGCGAATGTTCTTGGACCTGCTTGAATTGAACTCGATAAGCATTGGGCTTTGATTAGCTGTATCTTTGATGGCTAACCCTGCTGCTGCAGACGCATCCCGTGGCTCAGTTACCTGGCCTTGAATCCCGGTTTTGGTTTTCCCCTCGTCCATGAGTTTTGTAACTTTTCTTCGGCCCTTGGTGAGAAGGGGAGAAGATTTTCCATCTTTCATCTCTCCCAAACCGGTAAGTTCTACATTTTGCAAACCTCGGTTTTTGATTTCGTGACCACCACTGTTCCCAAGGCGGGTCAACTCCTGGGGGATTTTCCAAAAAAAGCATTTTAAACTTCAATTTTCCTTTTGCCAAGCTTCTTATTTGAATTAGTAATTTTCGAATTTTATTCTTTTTGGCACATGTTGAAGGAATAAGAACATTGTGAGAGACTAATTTTGAACGAGGACTTTTTCAGCCATGATTTTTTATATCTTTGAGTTAGTTCTGATACAGAATGATACAAAAATGGAATTTTTTGGAGGATTAAATAATAAATCGTCGAACGACATTGGTGACTTACATATTTCCTTTCGTAGTTACTGTTCGTCAATGCAACGGACACGGTGGACAAGCCGGCAATGGTCAAAACTAATCGAAGGGCCAACATTTTTCTTTGGTTCGTGAACTGTAACTAATGGAAAAAACGAACATTTTTTTAAAAATAATTGGCCAAACAAATCCCTAAATTTATGCAATGCTTTAAACTTTTGTTTTCAAAAAAGACAAAGTTATATTGTACTTACCTCTTGTCACTTTTTTGTCAAAACGGGATGATTTTACTGGTTAAATGCGGACTTTTATTGAAAATGCTGGGATTGGTGGGGAACGATTTGTCTTGATATGTTGTGCTACTTGGTGTTCGAGCTGTTGGTGCAGGATATCGGTTCCAATTTTGTGGTATCAATAGTGGTGATTTGAAGAGCGTGATCTAGCTTCTGAATTTTCCACTGGCCACCTCGGGATTTTTATACTTGACTTCCATCCAATTTGAACTACAAGTTTTCCTTTTAATCCTGGTTTTCTCGACATTTTCCTAAATTTTCCTTTTGCTAAAATATAAATGTGCGTTTTTGATCTAGCAAAACAAAAGCAGTGGACAGAATTACGAATTGCGCAACGAGATTTTGCAGACTTGCAGAACTTGCATAATGTCCCGACTTGACGTCAATTTTAAATTTTTTTACAGGAAAAGTTTCTGAGAACGTTTTTGTCCTTTCTTTGTCACCATCAACTGGAACTACAAAGCTGATGGAGGAAAAAAGCTTTTAAATTTTCCTGCTTGCCGCTTTTTAAACTTCTGCAAATGTTTTTGATCCAAAAACATTCCTTGGACATTTTGATCTGTAAAAATCTATTGTGATTTTTTTCAATGCACTTGTGGTAAAAATGAAAAATGAACTGTGTAACTTGTAGCTTAATTAACTGCGAAATAACTCCGACTTTCCTTATTCCAGAATTTAACAAAAGCTGGTTTCATTTTACATTGCCATGTATAATTCGATGAACGAGTTTTCCGGCAGACAAAGTCCTTGTTTTCCCCGTACATTATATACACGACCTTTTTTAGGTAGACTGGATATTTTTTATGCAAATGTAACAGAGTTGTTATTTTTAAAAATCAGAGGTAAATGCCAAAATGTGCATTCCGACTTTGTATTACATACCTGTTAAATATTCAATGAAATTCAAGGTCAAATCTTTGCTTAGAGGAAAATAATCCTGTCATTTTTAAACACCACAATACAATAAATCAACCTGTTGCGTCAATATTGGAGACAAAGTAGGAAAAAATAAATTCAAAATCATGGGTTCAACTTAATTTTTTCTTTAGACACTTTCATCGGTTCACATTTGAAAAAACACTTAAAAGACCGCTCTCAGACAATCTCTGACCATTTTTCAAAATTATACCGTCAAATTCCAAACGTACATGAATCCAAAAGTTAATAATGACCGTTACTAGTTTTTAGCCCAAAATTTGAGCCAAAACGCGTTTCAATAGAATTTTTTGTGGACCTTACTCTAGTTAACTAAAAGTACCTAAAGCTTCTACTGTTTTTTATATTCAGCGTTTTGTAAAAGTATGGTAATCGCACATTCTTTTATAGTGATGAAAACCCATTGCATCTACTTGTCAGCATTATAGACGCAAAGCAGGTGTTTTTACATATTTGTGGTTCATTTTTCGCTTTGATTAAGTTTGCCAAAGTCCATTGCCACTATTATTATTATAAACGACAGTAAAAATGGAATTGATTTCATACCCCGTGTAGCATGTATACAGATATTTTTCAATAGATATTCAAACTCGTTTTTCCTTTTGAAACATACCAGAGGTTCTTTTATGTACCGCTTTGCAATACTGAAAAACAGAATTAACATTGAAAGGGGGAACGACATGTGAGTTGTGTTAACGAAGAGCGATTGCCGACTTTGACGTCAAGGATCTCGTCAGCGGAATAGAAAACGCATA
>JAQIVE010003981.1:0-15450 GCA_034698285.1 Sminthurinus bimaculatus | reverse complement strand
AAGCCGTAGAGTATAGCCACGGAAACCAAGAAAACTGCAAAAATTCAAGTACTTTGTTATGTTTAGCTATTATTTCCCATGTCAATGCATGACACTATACTGAATATAAACTTAAATGCACCATCAGTCAGCTTTTATAAGTAAGGGAAAGGGCTCTTTTTTCGGTCCACATTTAAAACAAAAAATCAGTTAAAACCGCCAAATAGGGAATGTCGTATAATCCAAATATCCAGTCAAAATAAAATAAAATAATCTGACTTAAACGTCCAGCCTCCTGTCACCCATGACTCATAACACATGACAATCAATTTTCTATATTTTTTAAGACATATCCAGATGGAACAGAAGAACCTAGATCAGATTACTGTTTTTAACTGGATGATTAAACTACTCGCAATATAATAATTTCAGTTGGGTAATGTGGTTTTAAAGTATAACATTTTAGAAAAATGTGAAGTACAAAAAAAGGGGCTTTAAAAGTTTTCGATATGGACTTGCCAACTTTTAAAAAGCAATTTAAAAACAAGACTTTCCATTGATTTCCAACTTAAGCACAAGGGGAAACATAAAGATTGAGTGCGTGTATAATGGTAGGCTTTAACGAGTTAAAAGCAACTACACAAATGAGCTTCATCCACAATTGATGGCTATTCCTAATAATAGAATACAATTAAACCAATGTCCGCTTTCTTCCCTTCACAACTACAACTTTTTCATTCTAAATGTTACTATGCAACTATTGTAGCTTAACAAGTGATTACCAAATTCGTAGGCAACAGCGGAAATTATATCAAAATATAACACAACTATAACGTCTTCTAGAATCTAGACTATTTTTCTAACAAAAACATGACTTATAAGAAATAATCTGAATACTCTTATACAACCCGTCATTTGTAAGGTTTTAACTTAATTATCAATTCGAAATTACCGGAGTACCATTGAAAGCCATGTCTCTGCTATTTTTTTATTCAATTAATTTGGAAATTGTAAGCTTCTAATAAAATTCAGGAATGGGAAACGTTTCCAGAAATATTACCCTAAGCGAACGTTCTTTTTGAACCCGAAAACTTTGAAAAAACTTTCGGGGTAGTGAAAATCCTTCCAACTTCCAATATTGAACCCAAATTAAAGACTAAACTGAGCCAAGCCTAAATAAATGGCCCAATGATATTGAATAAATATTATGTCCGTGAAGAGTGAACAGATTACATGATTTCAGCACTGCCTTTAATGTAAAGTTGGGTTTGAGGTCTGATTGTGAGCTTAAAAAAAGTTTAAACGAATACCAAATGTGTGAGGCGTAAGAAATAGATGCACGCTGCACGCCTCACACATAGTAATAAGTAATACGCCAGATCCTCTAAACTATTATGGAAACAAAAATACTATGGAAAATTATACTTATACAAAAATCGCTTTTTTAAATGATGGTTGATAGTTGATAAATGAAGTACTAATATTTAGCAAAAAGGTCAACATTGTGCGCCGCAAATATCGTACTTAATGACATACATTATATTTTACGATAAAGGCTCAAAGCATGGACTTAAATTTGTGTTTAACTGAGTAACCCAATTTTGAATCAATTCAAGCAATCAATTAATACTTTAAATCAGCAGACTGAACATTGAAATATAATAACCGATAAAATTAGCTACACAATGAAGACTAATTGCCATTGATTGTGAAAACATGAAATAGCTCAAACAACGCATTAATCACCAACAAGTAACAGCAGGTAACTTGTAAGTAATAGCAGTAAGTCAGCTAATAATACTAAAAAACCCTTTCCGACAATGACTATTGTAACTACATGTACATGCTGTATAATATTATAATATACACAACTAGCTTTAATTTGTACTTAATTAATATTAGAAATTTGAAAGACATACCTCATACCATGATAAAAATAACTCATTACATCCATAAATTCAGCAGTATCCAACTTCTATTTGACATTTCAGTTCGTGTGTGGTTATATATTCATCAGCAACAAAATACTACAATCAAATCAAAGTAAAAACTTCAGTAGTTTAGTTTTTGAACAAATAACAGTATATGCATACTATAGAGAGGTTAGCATTAGAGCAATACTGACTTTCGAGATTATTAGACGATAGAGTAAACGGGTGTGTTGAAAGTTAAAGCACATAAAATATTAACTCAGCATTATGTGTAAATTATTAATTTTGTAAGGCCTCCGCTTCCTTTTCATTCTTCCTCGAACAAAAAAAGCACGAAGTCAAAAGCGTCATTAGTAGAACCTTTCTAGTAATTAATTAATTACAGTTAATAACTATCCTTATTTAACACTTATTTAACTACTTTAGTATTTTAGTAAGTACCTGTGGAAACTACTTACATGAGTGTGAGTACTATACAAGTAAAAGAAAAGTAAAAGCTTGATTTTCCAGCAGAACTAAACAGCAAATAAATGATATATTATTATCTGCTCTACCAGTACTCTTAAAACAACTTCTTTCTAATAATGCTTTCATGAGAACAAGCCGCATTACAATTAAAATTAATCACAAATAAACCTATAGAGAATTAAAACTTAAAACACTTGAACTGATTAATGCTAGAGAGAAAACAATCAAATCAACAAAACGTGCTTACCGGTATAAGATTTCAAACTGTCGTCTTCCGTCTTCTTTCCGCCATCTGCAATCCGCAAGGGTAACTAAAGACGATCTTGTTTCACTGTTACACCGTCCGACGGTGTAAGTACTTCTTTTGATGCATAAAAACGGCTCAAATCCACAATGTTTAATTATTTTTATTAAGATGTCAACTTTTTCATTAACTTTATTCCCTAGAACCTTGAATGAAGATGAGTCAAATCTTCATGTATTACATGCATATTATATGCTTCTACAGCATTAATTTTATATTTAGGATGGATTTTAAGCTGGCGAAAAAAATTGGAAGTTGAAAATGTGTGTTGTGTGTTTCCCGTTTTCCATTTTCCATATTATGCGTTGCGATGTTGTTTCATTTGCTTTCTGATTTTCTCATTCCAAACAACATAATATTATGACGATGCCAATGCTCGTTTTGGTGATATAATGAGATATTTTGCTACTAAACTAAACCAGACACATTATGTACGTACCCAATACCCATGCACATGGACGGGCAGAAGACATAAAAAAATAAGTGAATAAGCACACATAATGTATACTCTTGGTGCTATTAGTTTGTGATAGAAGATAGAATGATCAATGAATCCGAATCTGCAAGAGGAACACAAATGAAGCGAGAAGAAACTGAGCAAGTAACAGTACAGATTGACTTGAAAAAAGGGAGATGGGGAAAAAGAAGACGAGTCTTAAAAAAGAGCAAAGACCAAAACGCATTTGGAAAATTACTTTGTATACGTTTCTTTTGAGATTCGTTCAAACGAACCACCACTACGCTATTCAGAATGGTGCTATATACACTAACAAATTATTTTCATTTACAGGACTCAAAGGAAAAGCCTCAATTCAGTTACGTTACCTACTTATTCCACTCCTTTAATTGAAACGATGGTCTCTTTCACGGACTGAAAGAGTAATACATAAACTATACATATAAGTGCATATATATATGTCTGTAGTCTGTACTATGTATGTACACAGTACACAGTGAACATATTACAATGTATACCGCATCTCATGTGACTAAAGACTAAAAGTAGTGTACTGAAAGAAAGTATATTATTACGTGTAATACATATACGTATAATATGCTGATAGTTAACTATAGTCAGTCCGACTTTTGCGGTACTCAATACAGTTCAATGAGAGAAAACTGATTGCAAGTTGTTCCTCTCTCCTCTCTCTCTCCCTCTTCGTAATTTTATTAAGAGAACACATAATAAAGTTTCTGTTGTCAAAGCCATAGATGTATGTAGTGAATTAAATTCTTTTAATTAAGAGCTTTTAATTTCTAAATATATTTTAATATTTATGCCGCTAAGACGGGAGTTGGCCTAAAGTACCTGGGGACCGTAAAAGTATTAAGTAAAGCTCTTATACATTGTTTGATGCATAATAATAACAATACTAAAGAACGAGAGGGCGCGTTACGTAATACTTTTACGGTCCCCTGCTGGCTGCGCAGCGCAGGCTGATCGTTGCTTCGGTTCTGTAACCAAGAATGATCCCGACCTCGGATTCTTCACGGGTCCTTACGAGTATGGTACCATGTTGCAGTGAAAGGTCACACGAGCATGGAGTGCTAAGTTATTTTTACCAAATATTTTTTTTCGAATTTCGGTGCAGTTTCTCCGGAGCACAATTTTGCCACTGTCAAAAAATACGACTTCATGTCCAATTTTTTTATGACTTAACCCGTTAACCGATTTTGACGAAATATGGCTTAAAATGGCAGTAAAGAGTTTCTCCCTCCCCTCAAAAGGAGCACCAAAAATTTCTTATGGTATTTACTATCCGAGCGCCATAATACTTTATTTGCTTATTTACATATTTACTGCATTCCGGGATATGACAAACCCATAAGAAATTTTTCCAGAGAAACTCTACCAAAATTCGAAAAAAAAAATCTGGTAAAATTAACTTAGCATTTCATACTCATGTAACCTTCCTCTACAACATGGTACCATACATACATACATACCCGCAAGGATCCGTGAAGGATTAGATCTACTGGCGAAGAATTTCGGCGGTAGGTTTTCTAGATTTTCCCTTTTATTCCTCAATCATCCTCCTTAAATAGGTGATAAATGAACAATTAAAGGCCTTGAGGCTTTGAAAAAAAAAGAAACGTTTATCCGTGAACCGGTCTAGTATATTATACATACATCTATACATATGTTATTATATAATTTATGCAACATAATATTTCGTAAACGTCTCCATTAAAAAGTTCAATAAGGATGCCAAAAATATTTCAGTAAAGTTACAGATTTGAGATCCGTTGAATATTGCATGTACATCAGTATTATATTGTGTATGTGTCTGTTTTTTGTTCTGTTGTCTGTCGAATTAATTTGTTTCTGCAGTCAAAGTAGAGTGGAAAAATGTTAAAAGGGGTTTACAAAATACAAAAGCTGAAGCCGACAGGAATTAAAATGAGTGGGATAAAGAAAGATAAAGAAGTCAGGAAGAAGAAAGGAGAGAGAGAGAGAGAATGAGAGAGAGAGAGCAAAATGAAAATATTTCATGTAGCATAACATAACACAACAAACAAACATCATTCAATCTTTGAAGGATTCTGATTTTTGATCAGAGAAGAAAGGCATTGGTCGTTATTAGAAAAGAATATCGGATGGTTATATGTACAGAATGGTGCTGATCATCAGAATCACAATAAAGGAACTTGAATGTACGAAAAACGTTGGAGTTGGATCAATCTGAAAAATTCTCCTTCATAATATCACAAGTCACAATGCGTACTTAATACTTGAGGTTTACAATTATTCATCAAACAACAGGAACAATCGAAAAACAGTAGTATCTATATGCATATACATATAATACACATAATATAAAATTTATGGTAACCTGCCATTTTCACCAATATGAACAAGCGGCAGTGCTATAAGAATCTTACAAGATGCCCCTTGATTTACGCTACAATGTACACTGAATATGTACTACATTTTCATTTGGCCTCTCCACCTTGTTTCCGTTTCGTTGCAACCATGACTTTGAACACAGCCATATCGTAGGTATAACGATAAATAAGTATCTATAGAAATTCATTCGGTTTATATTGGAATCTGGATATAAATGATTTGTCTATGTACCTACACTATACACGCATATCTAAGGAAACTATAGTCATTTACATTACGAACAAAGTGAAAGTCATTCCGATTCCCAATCTGAATCCAAATCTTATGCTTGAACGATAATATTTTCGTCAACCACAAAGGCAGGTTTTCACTCACTTTTTCTTTCCAGCGGTTATGTCGCTTTTAACAAAGGTTTTACGTGTTTTCTTTGACATTTTCTTGTGTATAAAAAACAGAATAATGCGGCTTTTTTGTCCAGAGGCTTCTGTGACAGTCGGACGCTTGTTGGGCCACCGATGATAAAAATGAATAAAGAATAAAGATTAAAGTACAAATCTACAACTTTGTAGGAAATCCTTGAGCATCCTTTTTAAAAAACAAAACTCTCTGTTATTTGCTTTTCTAGGATATTTCAGGGTTTGTGCTTGCTGTTGCAAACAGTATTTATTGTAGTTAGTATGCTGAGCAGCATTCTACAAACTCCCAAAAAAGCAAAGCCTACAAAATATTATTCTTGCCCAACTATAGCCAAGAAGTTTACAAATTGTAGGAATAAGACGTTTCGAACTATTTGTTTCATGTGCGCATTACATTTGCCTACATACATAATACATACAGTGGTCATGTGCTGGAGGAAACAATTCTACCGCTGTTTTAATTAAGGTCCTTGAGAGAAAGAATAAAAGAAAGAAAGGAAGGCAGTGCAATTCCATGAGTTTCCAATGAAAAACAGCATTGATTAGTCCAAATAAAAGAATCACTCAGTCAGTCCAATCATCCAAATTAAGCCAACCACTGTTTTCTCTTTTATTTCTCATTTTCTTTTTTCTGTATGTATATCCTTTCTCTGCTCTACCCTGTGTGCTCACATGCACGTTAGAGGGAAAATCAGAAGAGAGGCCTCCACTTCCCAACTTTTGTTCTTACTAGTTGATATATAAAACAATCAGATGCAGGGCGACGACCACGGAGATAATGACAATGCTTTACTGGTGTACAATAAACATGCTTGCATTGTAAAGCTTATTCCGAGATTTCATTTTAGGAACATTGTTGATACTCCGTAAACATCCGTATTTACTTCAGGGAAGGAGAACCAGAGCAGAAAGGAGCATTGGAGATCTTACTCCAATTTTTAGAATCTTGCCTATTTTGATATGCATGTTTATTTAATTGATGAGAAATTCCTCCTCTTGCATCTAACATAAGCGAGACGAATGATGTGCAGAGCAAATTAATGGTTTGTATTTTTTTCGACTTGGCTGTATTAGTTAAAATTTCTAGAGCAGCTAAAGAAAATTCAAAACTGAATTATAATCTATTCATTTATAAATTTTGCCAAGGACTAGAAAAAAATAAAAAAACAATATTAATGTTATGCTTTATGCTTTCCAGTATTTAATATTTAAGTATATGATCATGTAGTCTATAACGCATCTTTATTTTGAAAAAATGGGACTGCATAATATACTTACTTTATGATCATTGCTTATGGAGCTCACATTTAATTAGTGTAGAAGGGAAGTATGAAATACAAACAGGAAAATTATTATTACCATTATTATTATTGAATTGACAGAGATTTTGTTGTGCTGCTGCGCCTGCTGGTGTTGCTTTTCCAACACAATACAAAGCTGAGTTCCCTTTTCCTCTAATGATATGTTTTTCATCATATTGGATTGGATTTCTATTCATGGAAGCGTCTTCCTACATTCATCTAACCATTATGATTACTTTGCCTCCCTCATCCTTCCACTCTTGATGTCATTCTACACATACATAGATACATAATAAATACATGGAGGTACTTTATACCGTGTCAACGCGTACGTCATTTTAGAAAATTCAAGCTCATGGGACATAATGTAGAAGTCAGCGCATTGAATCATAGGGACTAATTTGCACTGATTATATCCGTACAGTATTAAAAAATCGAATGTTTAATATGCTGCTTTTTTGCATCATCCCAGCGGTTACCTTTCCTGTTTCTCTAAAGGAGCCCATATTAAATATTCGTGTATTTTAAAAAATCACGGATTTTCGACCCCCCGACCCCAAAAAATGAAAACGGGCCTCAACAAAGTTGATGTCGAAAATCACAGCACCCATGCAAATTAACGCATTCCAATTAAATTTTCAGGAAAACTTAGCTACTAGCTACTAACTGTCTATATAGTGACAAAAAGCTTTTTGTGGGTTAACATGTTGTATTTTTCAAAATTAGGTACTCGGTGGGGTGGTTGAAAGATACGTAAGTACATCTTGAATTTTACATCACATTATAAATACAGATATATGTTTTCTCTTTTCTCTTGCATGTTGCACGTTTTCTGTACATTCAAGTGTACAAGATAGAATGAAATGTTTCGCATCTCCCTCTCTCTCTGCTCCTCGATCTGTTTAGCTTACTTTATACCTCCACAGAGAACGAGAGAGAGAGAGAGAGAGAGAAATATTCTAACGTGAATTTTGTACAACAACAAAGCAATGTTATTCTGGAAAATGATTGGACAAAAGAATGAAGCACAGGAAAATTTCATCCTTTACAGGGAAAATGAGACGAGAAAGAGAAAGATACAGCGAGAGAGTGAGAGAGAGAAGCGTATTATGTAAAATGACATGTATAGCATTTTAATAACAAGAAAATCATTTCATTTCCCCAGATGAATCTAGTTTCAAGGAACATTTCTACAGATTAAAAACTGTCACCCTCGTTTTCAATGCACTCGTAGCAACTAACGCACATACATACACAAACACACGCAAACATGCAAACAAAGACGTGAAAGCAGAAAATAGTAAGCAAGTCTGCAAAACTAGTGATATTTGTTGAGCTCTTGAGCAATATGTGAACATTAATGGACATTTTCATCATTACATACAATATTTCATCTTTTAAAATATTGTTCATTGTTTGCAGGAAAAATTACTTTCTCTCTTCTCTCCGCCTCCTTTTTTAGGCAAAAAGCCTGGTTCATGATTCTATTTCTCTCTCCGCGTCAATCATCTGTAAGCATTTCAAACTTTCTCTTGCTTCAATTCGAACAGTAATATATGTATGCTGATTAATATATACATTTACTTTGTACAAAATTTCAAAATGTACGCACACGGCACCACATTACTGTAAAAATTTCATGAAAAACTTTGTACAAATGAAGACCAGGTTTACCTTGGCTTACCTATTTAGACATAATACTGTATTAGAAGGAGGAATGGGACTAAAACATGAAAAATGAACATACAATATTAAAAGCACGGAAACTAAATCAAGGATGGACTTTCAGTTGATCATATTATTTATTTATTATTTATCGGGCGATAATAAGTTATGATTTTAAATGAAAAAGTAAGAGGAAAAGTTAATTGATACGCAAACACAACTAGGCAACATTTCAATTTGTCAATTTAAGTATTCGTATTCTTATCAGTTCTCAACAACCAAAGTAATTTGTTGGTTCCAGCAGTAAGTATTCAGATAATAATGTTGAGTCCCATCTGCTTGTTTCTCCTGGACAAAAGGGTTGGACAACTTACTTAAATTGATTTGAGTTTAAACAGACAATGCTACACAATGCCGTGCTTTTATTGCACCCTCCTCAAAAGAGCCTTTTTCACAAGTCTATGTATGAATGAACTGACAGAAAAGTTCACCGCCTGCTCCCTTTATACATTCTACATATGCATTTACATGAATACATCGCCCCTTTTATGTACCTACTTTACTTTGTGCTTTGCTTTAGACTTCAACGCGTTTATGTATGCACATTAAATGATGAGGCTGCCTTCATGAGTGATTCACTTTGCAGGCAGGACATTGTTGTCCATGTTCAAGAGATTGATTTTGAGTATGATGTATCTACAATTCAAGAGGATCTACTATATCTATTTAAATCTACAACTGTCTTTGTTGATATGGAGAGGATGGATGTTGATTTGCGATGGAAATCATCACTATCTTTTTTTAATTTCAACGCAAAGTCGAAATTCCAGGTCCCAGAATAAAATCAGTTTAAATTTTGGACAACGCACATGTGTAAGAACGGCAAGGTATGCTTTTTATACAATATATTGATTAAGATGGGTGCCTCAACTCGTAAAACAAGTACTTTCAGATTACATTAACTCAAAATACACAATTGCCTTTATATCCAAGCCAATTACGCCTTTACATTGGAACTAGAGGCCTTTGAAGAAGCTACTGGACCGATATTTTGAAGAGTTGATTGAAATTAAAAAATACACACACACACACATCTGCACATATTTTTTAAAACAGTGTCAATAATAATTTTTATTGTAATTACGCATTCGCAGTATCAAGGGACGACCACCCAAATGTTTTTCACACCCGATAAATTTTAATTATAAAACCATTTTACTCTAATTTTTTTCCCTTAGATTCTCATAATGTTTTATCAGTTTACGTTCCTGTCATCTCTCCTTTACGCTTATATTTTTACTCCGCGGGAATTTTCTAATTTTTTCCTGTTGATAATCCTAGTTTTTCCACCCTTGCATCCAACTCATTTTTAAACTCCCCAAATCTTCCCCCGTTTACGCTTAAATGGCCCAAAACGTAACAGCTTATTCATTGTAGATAAATATGTGAACGAAAACCAGAATGATATTGAATTAAGGGTACGTGTTCCGTATACAATACATTGTGTACATATGGCAATGTAATTTGTATTACAAAAGGATGATCTTCAAAACCTTTCTCTAATTTGAAAACAAGATGTAAAATTATGTATTATATCTCATTTGAATCATTGATCTGTCTACTTTAACGGATACTTCCTTAGATCTTAATATTTTAATTGCAACATAATTAATTTAATTATTTAAAACTTTACCTCATTTTTCACGTATTATTATTTTTCACAAATCACAGACTTAACAAAACCTATTCTCATGAAGTAACTATTGTTGCAAAAAATCTATAATATTTTATAAGATACAATACACAATTTATAGTTAAGTATTCAAATTAGAGAAAGGAAAAAATTATAAATAAATAATTAAAAAATAATCACAATGTAAGTAAATGGGCGAAATTAGTTCACACAATAATCCGCAAGGTACTACCACCAGTACTAAAATACCGAGAGTGAGAGAAGAAATTTATTTCCACAAAAATATATTTCCTCAGCATACTTACTACAACTTTCCATCTCCTATCTCCAAATCCTTTACCTTGTATTGCATACTGCTACAACTTTTGTTCTGGAATAAAAAATTATCCCCTATCGCACTACATTGTTACGAAAAAAACTACATCCATAGGAAAGGCAGACTTCGGAATAAAAAAAGGTACATACATAAAACAATATCATAATAATATTTAGTTGTTCTTTATTAAAACTCGTAATATGTCATTGTATTTATTCTTTACTTTTTACTTGTAAGTGTACCAGATGTAATGTATTATGTATGAATAGTGTTAATGCGGTTTCCTAGTATTATTTATGTTCCTGTAATTGTATGGCCTTGTTCATGTTGTAAATATGTATGCTACTATGTACTATGTATTTGTAAAATGTTCATAAATTGTTCATTGTTTTATCGTGTGTTGTGTCGGTTTATAATGAACTTATGTTTCCTTTTTACAGATCCACACAAAGGGACGACCGAAATATCAAAAGGTGTGTAATTTGTACAATTATAAATAACTTCTCTGTCATCAAGGATTATCATATTTCAGTAGCAACAATTTTATATCTTTTTATTATTCTGTTGCTTTTATATTGCTACATTACTACTACTTACTACTTACTTTTTTTTTCAGGTTGTTGCAAAAGTGTCTTTCAAGATGCCGAAGCGAAAAGCCCGATCAAATGCCGGAAGACGGAATGCCATGATGAGGCAAAGAAATGAGTTTCATGCTGATGATGAATTGATAATTGATGATGATCGAATCATGGCTGATAACCATGAACAAAATAAGTACAATGAAAGCATGACTGATAATCATGAAAGAAATGATGACAATGAAATCTTGACTGATAATCGTGAAAAAAATGATGAAAATGATGCTATTGATAAAAAAATAGAAAACAATCCTAATAAAAATGAAAAAATAAATTTGAATAATGAAATGATTGAACAAAATAAAGTAATTGATATTGAAAACTGCAACACTTTTGACAAAATTAGAGCAGTAGCAATGGGAAATGTAGAAACCATGGAAGTTGATAACGATGATGATAATTTGCCACAACTTATTATTGAGCACCAAAATACCATACAGATTGAACGACCAAAGACTAAAACTCCAAAAAATAAACATGAAGCTAGGAATCCGAAACCGATGCCACCAAAACCTGAAGGTCGAAGACTATTTACTGTTGATAGCATTGATGAAGCAATGAATAAAGCTATTGCACATTCAAGAGTATGTACAAACGCGAATGTATTTATTGACCGTGAAATTCGTGTTGGTCTACAAAGTAAGTTTGTTGTAAAATGTAATGCTTGTACCCGTGAATTCAGAATCGAGAATGACAAAGGAAGCAAGACAGTTGATGTAAATACTGCAGCTATTTGGGGAGCAAATGCAACTGCGATTGGTTACAAGGCGATGAAAACTGAGCTTGCATGCTTGGACACTCCATTTTTATCAAATAAAAAATATACTGAAATTGAAAATAAATTTCATGTTGAACTTGAACTTGCATGGCATGATTTATTGATTGAAAATGGAAAAGAAGAACGAAAACTGGCCCTTGAACAAGGCCAGTTGTTAGAGAATGGAAAAATATTTACTTCTGTCTATGGAGATGCCCAATGGGGGAAAAGATCGTTTAATCAGCAAGGCACATCTCTGTCAGGTGCTGCCATTTTAATTGGATTTCTGAGTAAAAAAGTATTATTTATTGGAGTACGAAATAAATTTTGCATGATATGCTCACGGCACATGAGAAAAAAGACTGATATTCCAGAACATAAATGTTTTAAAAACTGGGACGGATCAAGCAGTGCCATGGAAAAAGATATCATTACAGAAGGATTTAAAGCAAGTATGGATATGCATGATTTAGTTTATCAATCATATATTGGAGACGGTGATTCAAGTGTTTTTATTGCACTGAAATACGTTTATGCAAAAGAGATGCCTTTTTTGATAGTTGAAAAGATTGAATGTAAAAATCATGCCATTCGACGCTTTATACAAAACTTGAAAAATCTTTTGAAGCAAACAATGTATGATTCAAAGCATCGAAAAATATTTACGGATGTAGCTGAAAAAATTGGACTTTGTTTGATATATGCTATTGAAATAAATAAAGAAAATGTGCCAAAAACAAGTCCTACTACTTTGAGAACTGACTTTTTCAATATTCTTGATCATGTTTTTGGCGTACATGCAAACTGTTCAGAGTTTCTATGCAAAAATGGAATTACTGAAATTCCAAACAAGTACAAAGGAAAAGCTAAGGAACAAAAGCAAATTAAATTTAAATCATTGAATTATAACATGGTAAAAGATGGTTCACTTTGGTTAGCAGTACAAAATTTGTTCCTTCGACTATCGAACATGTCAGTTTCATTGATACTTGGAATTACTAGTAACATTGTTGAAAGCTTCAACGGAACAATAAATAAGTACCTTGAAGGGAAAAGAAAAAATATTTATGGCCGAGGATCATACAATAGAAAAGTCATGGCAGCAACTTTTGCTTTTCAATTTGGTTCTGGATGGACTGCTGAAGCCTATAAAAGAATAACTGGACAAGAACCTGGACAATTGTGGACTAAAGCTCTAACAGAAGGCTTGAAAGAGAAGGTTCGTGTAAAAAAACATAAGAAAAAGAGAAGGTGTGCATTTACAAAGCCTAAAAGTGAGTTTTTCAGTAAAAGTCGGGTGCCTAAAGGAGATAAAGATTATGGAATCAATGCACAGGCTCCTGATATTAGTGATGATGATTTAAAAATGGAAATTGCCCGAATGCATAATGAAAGATTGAACAAGATTCAAGGCAAACGAGATCAAATTGAAAGAGAGACTGTTGGGCAGTTTGATAATGATTTGTATAAAGAAATGAGACATGCATGTATCTCAGGCAGTATGATAGGAAAATTATATAAACTAAGAGACTCCACTTCAAACGTTGGAATTTTAGATCAGTTGATTGAGCCTAAAGAATTTAGCACCGAAGCTACATATTGGGGAAAGATGAATGAATGCAAAGCATTTGACTTGTACAATACGATGCGTTCAAAAAATGGATTGAGTAACGCTGAGGCTTGTGGACTATTTATTTCTGAAGAGCATCCAAGACTTGTTGTAAGCCCAGATGGTATAATAAATAGAGAAAATAAAGATAGTCCTGAAGGACGAGGCGTTTTGGAAATAAAATGCCCTTTTGTTGAAAGACATGGAGAACCTAAAGATGTGTGCAACAGGAAAGATTCATTTATAAAAGTAGTAAAAGGAAATAAATTTGAGCTAAAAAATAATCATGATTACATGTATCAATGTCTTGCTGAAATTTATATTACTGGAGCTGTGTTTTGTGATTTTGTTGTATGGACACAAGGAAAATTGGATGCCAATGATGTACCAGAAAACCCAGATGGGCTTATTGAAGTTATAAGAATAACGAGAACAAAAAAGACTGATGAGTTATGGACAAAAATGTTGGAAAAAAGTATCAAGTTTATTGAACAAGATTTGTATCCGGAATTAGCTGATTCGAGATTTGATCGTAATATGGATTATAGACAACCGCCATATAGATTGGAAGCAATAACTGCAAAGAAGAAAAAAGCTGAGGAGGCAAAGAAAGTTTTGAACTCTGCTACTAAAAAATCTAGATCTCCGAAAAAGAAAAAAACTGATGCAGATGGAAATTAAAATAAAAAAAATAAAAACATCAAACAGAAATTAATGATGTATCAATCAATCAAAAATTTTATGAAATATTTATTGGAGCTTGAAAGCATTGTTTCAAAATTCAACATTACCTAACCAATGAGCTATCAACCTTCGTTCAAAAGTTGCAGTATTTTTGGAGTTCAACATTCAGGTAAGTAAAATAAAAAAAATTTCATGATATTATGGATTTTATTTTGTTGCCTTTTGCTCTTTCCTGTTTTAATTTAAATACTATTGTGGTTTTTTTAGGCTGGTGTCTTTGGTGGATCTTGGAAATGTCTTCCTGCCAATCCTCATTATAATGATTTATGGGAAATCTTGGTTTATTATATGTAACAAATACTGTTAAATTTTGAATTATTTTAAACTTCAGAAAAGTTTGTACTGTATTTATAAATAAAATGTAAATTCGTCGTAAATATGTACTTATAATACAATGCTTTGAAATAAAAATAAAATTACTTACTTAGCTGAAAAATAATTTACTGTTTATACGCAATCAAATATATTATTCTTTATTCATGTTTCGAATTCAGTAATAGATATCAATAATAGTATCATAACAATATAATAAGTTTGTTTATTAGAAAGGTTTGTAAGTGCGTAATTTATAAATATTATTATTTTTCATTTGATAATAATAGTTTATATAACTTGGATTTAATTCATTGTATAATCACATAAGTATTGCATAAATCATTAATGGACATTGTTAGGATTTTCATAGTTATGTATTTAATTCATTTTATAAATAAGCAGTTAAATCATAAATCCTAATTGCTCATGATGATATGGTATTTATCCATATTATGCATTCTGGACT
>JAQIVE010003980.1:0-15456 GCA_034698285.1 Sminthurinus bimaculatus | reverse complement strand
AGCCAAAAACAATGTACTTGCGGCCCAAACTCGTAATTTCAAGACGCAGTACGAGTTCTTTCAAAAACAGGAAAAACAGAGAAAAGAGAGGTCGGCTAAAACTCTCAAGCTAATATTTTCTAAATGGTTAGTCGTACTACCTTTTCCTTTTCAGATCTATCAGGACAGACGTATTTAATGTCTTTTAAGGCTTTGGTGTGACATAAGTCCTTTTTGTAGTCTTACTGTGACGTCATTTGTCCGGGGACTTTAAAAAGGTCATTTTTTCAACATTTCGACCTGGACGGTGACCCCTGAGAGTTTTCTTGTCGCGGTTTTAACGTTTTTTATGCAAATGGGCCCTGTAGATTATTTTTAGGTCCCATATTGACCAGAAATGTGGTTATTATAAGTTTTATGAGAGGTATTATAACAAGCCTTAAACGCCTGAAATAAGACGATTTCGAAGGCTGTCACGCAAGTGCCCATAGCTAAGGGACCTGAAGTACCACAACAATGTTATGTGGTGTTTCTAAGGCATAATAAGTGTAGTTACTATGCCTGGAAAGGGCATCCAAAAATATTTAGGGGTTTGGTTTTTACAGACGTCCAAAGTCATTCTCTCTTTTAAGTGAACAGCCGTTATGTATTTCGTATTTCATTGCACAATTTGAGCAAGTTTTCACTCTGGCTGTTGGTTCTATCCTTTTATGATGATGGTTTACAGATATGCATAGTAAACACATGACATAAATGATACACTGAAGTGAAAATCGACGTGTTTACTTTTTCGTGGTTTACACACGCCAAACCTTTGACCGTCTTTTCTACAAAAAATATAAATTATGCAAAAGTCAATAAAAGTACAATAGTTTTACCTACAGTAATGAAAAACTTAAAGTACAACACATACACACAATACAACACCTGATATTATTTGCTATACAATGCACCTAACAAGTAGGAAATAGCTCATACATTCATCGTCTATTGTAAGTATGTACTGTCAACCCAGCATATGTGTACTAAATATATGATATATATTATTTATGCGCATAAAAAAGTTTAGAGTTATGAATAAATGCTAACATAATAAAGTACGGAGTTATTATGCATCATAAGATTGAGTTGAATTCAATTCAAACACAACAGCAGTTAATTTTATTACATGCCGAATGAGAATGAGGTATGTAGCTGGAGTATCTATAGGAAGAATTACATTAAGTATATTATGGATAATAATTATTGTGAGTTCATTCCTTCATTCCAGATGCTACTGTTGACGACGTTGACTAATCCCTTTCTCATTTTTTTGATATTTATGATGAGAAATGAGAATATTTATATATTAGCAATGTAAATGTCACATAACTAATGATTATGATTATAATCATCATAATAATCCTCTTTGCTTTTAATAATTATAATATACCTCGCCTTGAGCTTTACACTTTAACATTTACAAAAGTATGTGAGTTTAGTTTTTATTTAATTTTTTCTGACAATATATTTTTATTATTGTTGCTTGAGCCTGCTTTTGTTGCCACTGCTGGCTCTGGCTCGTCAGATTTTGATTGTGCAATATTGCACCACAATAGCACCCTTCAGAAAAAAATTACTGGTGATCTTCTCTTTCTGTATATGGGTATGTACTTACTGCATCTTACACATGTACTCCTGGCTCATAATAATTTATGATAATTACTCAATATTTTACGACCATTTACAAAATTTACTCCAGTATTGTTACTGCTAGAGTCCAAATGTGTAATATATTATGATACGGATAGAAAAATGTTCATGGTAAAAATATTACACAGTATACATTATACATAGGTAAATACTTGTATTACATTAAAGCTCGTCATTTTTTTCATCTGCTGTCTCATTCTCATTAGCATGCATTCATTTATTGGTGTATTGAATAGGGTTTTGATCAGTGCATAGAACTTTTCTAGACGGATGAACAGCCGAAATGATGCCAATTTTAAAATCAATATAAAATTCAATAAAGTTATAGCCTAAATATGGATTATGGATATTCGTTGTTGATTTTAATTGCAACGTCAGGTGCCCAATTTTTTCGCAAATGATGATCATACAACTTTGCGAGCTTTATTCTCCTCTTGTGTGTATAAATACATATCTGTACCCACGGATAATAATAAATAATAGTAATAGTAAACTCTTTTTCACCGATGCGATGCTCAATGTTCAACCTTGAAACTTGTATAAAGGGAGAGCTAACTAAAAAGCAAAACTGAGCTTGCACAACCATCAACCATCAGCAACATCAACCTGCATATTGAATTGAATTTTTCAGTTTTTGCTTCTTGTTTCACGATTCGTGCCTCGCTCTACGCTGCTTGCTGCCTGTAATACAAGTTCAAGTTTTTGTCCATGTTTCATGCATGTTCATTATACATACATACATAGGTACTATGTATTCATTGCGTGGCGAGGCATACACGAGAGATTTGTGTATTGCAGTAATCCTTTGCAATTCTCTCTCCACTAGTTTTTGCAGTCAAGACAATGAGTTTGAATCTGCAACTAAATCTTTCTATATAACTATTAGAAATATTTGTGTTGAAAGAAGTAGAAAAGGGAGAAGCATTTTTTATTTTTGTAAATTGCAAACTTGTCAGGAAAAAATGATAAATCATTGGCAAAGAACAAGTATTACAAGATTCAGCTATAACTGTGTGGTAAATTGCGAACGAATGAAAGAATGGACAATGCAAATGTGAGACGATCATGTTGATAGCGATGACCATTTTGCATATTTAATTTCAAATGGAAAGATCATCTTTACAAAATCAAATGTAAACCGTGTAAATTTATAGCAGGGATCTAGAAAAATTCTGTATGATTTATGAGAATTAACTATGAATTGTTTTCGATAATATTCATGCTAAATAATATAAGAAAAATGATTTTAAATTTCAGATTCAATATATTGAAAACAATGCCTTTGAATCCCTGACCGCCCTGGAAGAATTGGACTTGTCTAACAACAAGATCAACTTTGCGTCTCCGCAACCGCCTCTCGGTCAATCCACGTCGGCATACGATGAAATTTTCCTGAAAATGGGATCGTCACCTTTGAGATTCTGTAGGAATTTGAAAACGCTCAATCTTGGCTACAATCAGATCAGTAGCATCCCCAATGATTTTTACACTTCAATGCTCCAGCTCACTTCTCTCAATTTAAGTCATAATAAATTCACAACTTTCATCACTCAGGATCTCGGATTTATTCAACAGTGAGGCACATTTAAAAAAGTTTAACACTTAACTACATTGCTTATGAATATTATTCCAAATGTTTTAAACGATGCTTTACGTCCATGTTTCAGAGCAATCGATGTGGATTTGAGCAACAATGAAATTTCCCTGGTTGACATGAGATATTTCAACCTTTTTCTCGACGCCAATGCTCAAAATAAGGTGGTTGTGAGACTCGGAGGAAATCCTTTATACTGCGACTGTGCCCTTTTGCCTTTCAAACTCTTCAACTTTAAATCAGTCGAGTTCCAAATCGACGAACTTCGTTGTTCCGGACCGAATTCGCCGAAAAATTTGACTGCTGTTAAATTCTTATCAGGTATGTCATCAGCTTAAATAAAAATATACAATTTACATACCACGTACAATACAAATAGAATATATTAGTGCGCCATGATAATCAATAGTTAATTAACAGCCACGGCCATACATAATTTACATTCTGTAACTAATAACTATAATATTGTCTTTACCTGCACAAAAATGCATCGACTTCATCATTTACTCAAGTCAGACAGACATGAGACAGAAATTATGTCTAATTATTAATAATTAATTAGCAAAGCTAGATAAAACGTGTATAATACATAGCTAATGTTTAGTTAGTTACATTTCCATACATGTATTCTTATCGCATAATTATGTTTGCACCAATTATTGTAATAATTGTATAATCATTTTCTTAAAATGTTTTTCAATGTTAACACACTTATTAACTTTTTCATTTTTCTATGTATGTATGTACAGTACAAAAGGAGGATTTGGTGTGTCCTCTGGCAGAAAAGGAAGGTTGTCCGGATAGTTGTAGTTGCTGGCGACGAGTCTCAGACATGACAGTTATCGTGGATTGCTCTGAACGATACAATTCCACCCCGGCGAAATTCCCCAACGTAAATGATGTAAACATTCGGAGCTATCCTGACTTTAAAAAGTATGAATTCATTTTGAACATGTCTGGCAATGGAGTCAGTGAAATCCCGGACGACTACGCTAAAGGTAACTTACTTGTCTTTTTTCTGTCGTCAACTGACAACTGACTGATACCGAAGCTAATGTATTCAATTTATATTCAATTTATGTACAAGGAAGAGAAAAGCAAACTGTTGAATTGTGAATAATTCATGAGCACAACACATTAACAATGCATGACTATACTAATACATGTAATACTCTACGTTCTAAGAACACATTATACATATCGCACAGAGATTGTTAGATTACTGGTGAATTTCACGCCATTGCGATCGCAAAAATAGAGAAACTTGATACATCACAAGTAAAATCTTGACGCTTTTTGACATTTTCTATATAAATTCTGTAGAGAAACGAAAATAAATCTGAGAATCTCATTTTTAACTAAACTGCTACAAAAAATTGTCAAATTCAAGCAAGGTCAATCAAAGCAGGAAAAAATTGACATTTTGGAGTATGTTTATCCATTTATTGAACTTACATATTGGAACATTGAAACGATGAGGATGAAAACTAAAAATCGAACGATATTTTAAAATACGAACATGGTATTATTTTCTTTTCAGCTCTTCCCACAAATTTAAGAGCAATTGACTTGCGAGGAAACAATTTGAATTCCTTATCATTCCTCAAATCGATGGGTGACAACAACGTAACGAGGTTCAATCTGTCTGACAATCCGTTCCCTTGTCTCGACTGCGCCTTTCACACACTATCTCGGAGCCAATTCTTTCGAATTTGGGACAGTGAGAATTTGACCTGTCGGATCGAGGAGTCGGCAGGCATCTTTAAAACTGAAAAAGCTCTGGATTTCAACTATGAGAGTATTTGCTCCCATCAAAATTTCCTTCAAGTCTTCCTGCCTCTCTTTATCATCGTTTGTGTGTTTGTCATCGTCGTTGTCTTCTATATTCGACATGGATGGGTGATACGTGCCGTACTATATTCCAAGGGGTTCGGGAGGTTTATGTGCGAGCAGGATCATATGGACGATGATCAGGAGAAAATTTATGATGCTTTCGTCTCATATTCTCACCAAGTAAGCTTTAAAACGAAAAAAAAACAATATGAAAAAGAATAGACAAAGAAAAATGGGGGTAGAAATTTAATCGTGAATGGTATAAATTTTTGCAGGATGAAGACTGGGTTCTAGAAGAACTTGTGAACAAGTTGGAGGAACAAGAAGGGTACAAATGCTGCATCCACACGAGAGATTGGGTTGTCGGAGACTGGATCCCTGATCAGATTGTGAGAAAACTAGCAGATATTTTCAATTAAAACAGTAACTTTTCTCCATCAATATATAAAGCAAGCAAGCAAATCAATGTATGATTAACATTTTTGTCTTTGTAAATTCCAGGTCCGAAGTGTGGATCAGTCTCGACGAACAGTTGTGATCCTCTCCAAAAACTTCGTGGAAAGTGTTTGGTCACGTTTAGAATTTAAGGCGGCTCATTCCCAGGCCTTAACTGAAAGGTCGAATCATTTGATATTAATTTTAATGGGAGAAGACTTGACGGACAAGGATGTCAAGGATGAAGATTTAAAAGTGTAAGTTTAGCCAGCTTACCTGTTCTAACTTCAGTGTCACAAATAACTAACCCCACTACTGGAATATTGAATTCGTCAATTCACCTTGTTTTTGTTTTATTAACAGGTACATGAAAATGAACACCTACATCAAATATAATGATCCCTGGTTTTGGCATAAACTCAAGTATGCTCTGCCTCATCGCAAGTGTCTCTTGGAAGAAAATCGAAACCAGTACGCAAAAAAGGTGCAGAGGGAGAGGGCCATAAAACTGGATAAAATGAGGGTCAAGCTAGAGAGTCAAGTGGCGGCATAATATTAAGGATAAAAAACAGTTTTCTCCTTGGAGAAAATCACACTAAAAGACTTGACAAGGGTGCCCTGGGACTATTATGATATCTATAATCTATAGTAATAATTATTATTAGGTGTAACTATTATTATGTTGTATTATCTATACATTACAAAAAACGGACTCAAACTAAGCTTATTTATTAAATGTCTTTAATTTTAATGGAATTGTGAACTAGTGTCGAGTAATTGTGGGTTAATATGTTGTATGTATGATGTGTAATGCATGATCTTTTTATTTAAACTGAAAAAAACGTCATTATAAAACCTATCGTAAAAACTCAATTAAATACACACTTTCAAATAAATGCCCATTCTTTCTCCATTGTATTAAATGTAGAAAGTACAATATAAATGCCCACCCAACTCAACTCCAAGCAACTTTTATGAATACACGCCCAAGTGTTGCGCGTTTACTTGTGTTTTTACCGTTTACAGTTTATATGATTTACTAATTGTAAGTGTTACTGCAAGTAAGCGTGAAAATTGTTTTTTCTTATACTCATTTACTGTTAATGGTATGGATATATCGACATCATCTATAGATAATGTCAAATGTACGCTCTTCAAAATACATATCCATAGATTTAGAATAAGTTGTAGGAATATTTTTCTGAATTAGTCATGAGATAATAATATGTATTATGTTTAAATGTTAACTTTTTTATCTTCAACGTGTATGTACTATGGTTAACCGCTTTGCTACTGTGACGCAATGGTCTCCCGTAGCAACGTTTACATGTTAAATTTCCTCTTTGTAACCGCCACATAAATTTCGACTCATTATAGGGTCGGATTTTCATTGAACTCTGAAGTAGCCAAGCGGTTAAACTATACATACAACAATATGTGTATACTGTATTGAAAACCTCTGAACAATTTGTATACTGAAAAAAACTCAAAAGATTGATGCTGCCATTTGTTACTAAATGTTGTTCGTTTTAAACTTGGACCCGTTGTTGATGTAATGATGTATTGCATTGTGTTTGTATGTATGTATGTATGTGTAATACTTTTGATTCCTCTGCTTTAAAAAGTAACTGACACAAAGAATGTCAAAAAAAGAAAAGAAATATGGCAGAAAAAAATCATGTACGGCACTGAAAAACTATTGTTGTACTATGTATTTATATAGTATAAAAAATAAAACACAATCAAAGAAATGAAAAAATAAAGCTCAGAGTGTACAGTAATTAAATAGTTGTTACTGAAAAAATTAATTTGACTTTCGACGTTATAAGAAACCTTCACAACCCATATTTTGAAAAAAAGCTTTATTTTATTCATTAGAAAAAAAATCTTATCAAATCTCGTGAAAATTTGATGCGATATGACAAAACGTAATATTTTTCGATGAGATTTGCTTTAAAGTCTCATCAAAAGTTGATCAAAATTGATAAGATTTTCGACGGAAATCGTATCGAAATTTCATGAGATTTTCTGACAAAATTTTTTTCCAAGGGATAGATTGTCAAATTAAATGCATGATTTTTCATGCTCATTTTTCATAATAAACTTGCAAAATAGAACTCATTAGTACTCGCATATAATTATTTAACTTCTGTAGTTTGGGTATGCCAAAATAATTTAGCAAAAACAAATTCATCAGAGGTTGAGCAAAACGTGATATAAATATCATCAAGTTTCTGCTAGTATTTAATATCAATTTACGAAGTCATAATAATTGTTTGTCATAATAAAACAGTATGCCTATACATGATAATTACATGATATTCTTTATCATAATTTGCATGGTGGTACGTCTATTTATATATACATAAAAATGAAACATTTATTCTACATAATAATATACTTATACTTAAACAATATCATGCTTGAAACATCTTATCGTTAATTTCTGTTCTGGTTCGGCGGCAGAAACTTTGATCACTGTTTTTATATTGTATACAAGTTTAAATATAATATAGTTTAACAACAACATCCGGAAAAGTACGAAATTATTATACATACATACATAGGTATTTAGGTAACCTATGTATATTACCATAATAATAATATATTATTATTTTTGTGTAATAATTAATTAATTATATCGTCAGTTACATATTAAAGTTAGTTTAATGGTCTTCTAAAGGTTGCGGACGAAAAACCCTACCATAAAACAGGATGGTGTCCACGGCATTATTGTAAATAAAAAAGAGGAAAGGTCTATTGGCGACGAAAGGAATAGGAACGTCGTCGAGGTTCCGATCCCCGGTGGCAACTGAGACTGCGGAAGCTTCACTCCCCTTCTCATTTACATCCACAATGGCTCGATGTAGGAGGGAGCTCACGTGAAGACCCGGGGTTTCCGAAATTCGGGAAAAGTTGGCACTACTAACATTGAAAATGGATTGTACTCCGAGGTGTGACAAGATTTCTTTCAAGTGACCATCACTCTCGACCCTCATTTTGGGAATTTTCACCGCCACCGATGTTGGCTCGCCTTCCCTCATTTGCCTCATGTTTTCTTCTAGGGATTCTGGCTTTAGACGCTGTTCAAGATCCTGTTTCACAAAAAAGAATATTTATTTCTTAGATCATAGCTATCTAACTTAATAACTACATATAATACACATTAAGTCTAAAGTCTAAAGTTTAAACTCACGAGTAAAGCACGAGTTCCTTCAGTCGTTGGTAAAATGATGTACATCGCCGTGTCATTTCCTTTGTATGCAAGTCGAATCATTTGATAGTCTTCAGTCTTTAGGTAAGGAATCGTCATTACATTTGTCATCAGCTTGACTGTAATATTAGTTTTGGAATTGACGTGGAATTTTCCTTCTCGGGTTACTTGAGGCGCAAAGGGAACTTCCCAACTTCCTTGGAAATAAATCGCATTAACCAAGGCCAATGTGGTCAGTGGTGATGGAGGACTGTCAATTATGGACTGGATTTTACCCTGCAAAATAAATAAACGTAAATAATTAAAAAATCATATTTTGCTTTAAATGTCACTAGTTAACTAATTGTACAAGAAAAAAAATCAAGAGTTGACTGTACCTTTGTCTTTTCTCGAACCCAAGAGTTGACATTCTGTTGGAAAACGTCAGAGTCGGACCGGAAGTCAAACTCTTGAGCCTGAGCTCCATAATATTTTGAGGCATCCGTCTCGTAGGACTTGAGGAGAGGGAAATTACTATCGGCAAAAATTTCATTGGCCGACTCCAACACAACTTTGGGGTTTGAGCAGTATTTGATCATGTTGAGAAGGTCGTAAAAGGCTTCATGGAATTTACTTTCATGGCTCACTTGCTGTGAGTTTAAATTTCTCCATGGTGTTTCACTTCCAGGTGTGTCTGGATCAATCTTGAGTAGCCTGGAGAGTTCCTGTGAAATGCCAGAAAATGAATCAAAAATAAATTTGTACCTACATAATAATATGGCAAAAAAATGTTTTAATAATCAAACCAATAGTTCAAAATGACCTGACCTGATGTGTTGTCTGCGAAGATCCCAACAGCAAAAGAGCCAACACATTTGATATACTGAACGGAGAGAAAATTTGATTTTCCGCCCCATTGTGACCCTTATTGCTGTGAACGATTCGTAGGGCCAAGTCCAAAACGGGGATTTTGTCATGTACATTTACAGCTCGTGGACTTTTCCCCTGGTAATAATGTTGAGGCAGGGACCTAGAGCATGACCTTTTGTAGTGTTGAGACTCCTCTTGGACGGAGGCCTGATTGAACTTGTGCAAAACTGGACTGTACACTGGACTCGTGCGCCGATTGGACAAGGCGTTATCTTTGAAGACAATCATTTCCTCCTCCAAGACGTCTGACCGCGTCTCATCATGATTCACTTCAAACGTTATGCGATCCGCATGATTCCGAGGGAAATTACCCAGAGTGTGGATCTTGAGAGTATCATTCAAGTCGAAGCTCTCCTCACTATCATTCTGACTTGGGACAATAAGTTCAAGTGTTGGGATTGTTATGTTTCTCTCTGATGCTGTTATTGTTGTTGTTTTTGTCGAGGGTGCGGAGGATTTTTCTGACGCTCTGTCTGATGAGAATGACGTCGGTGATGATGATGCTAATGACGGTGATTCCTCTTGAACTTTTTTATGAAAAGAATTTCTCACTGAGAAAAAAGGTCGGAGCTGATGCTCGTCCAATTTGCTGGGGAGGGGAGACTCGTAGGTATAGGGCTCTTGAACTTGATTCGAATTTGAATGTTGGTTGTGACGCACCATCATTGTTACATAAAATAAACGGGGTGAAAACGTCCGGTTCTCCCATCTTTTAAAAAGAAACACAAATCACAGCATTTATATTTGCACAACATTTGGTTATCAGACAGAAATATTATTGAATATTAGACAGAAAAAAGATGCTCCGTTAGAAAAAAATCTTATCTAGTACATGCAGAGTTACTATAAATGTCTACAGTAACTCCACGATTTAGCGTCATGGAAATTTGATGATATTAATTTGACAAGATGGTAGAATTTTGATGAGGTTTCCATGGTATTGCTTGACAACCTCATCAAAATTTGCTGAAGCTTGATTGTCGACCAAACCTGCGTCAAAATCTTACGAGATTTTTTGAAAAGATTCTTTTTTTGAGGCAAGTGATAGTTAGCAACCTTATAAAACAATCAAAACAAATGGGTCGATTCTTAACAAAATTATGGATTTGTTCGGAAAGCCTGTCGCGTTTCATCAAATTGTCATGACATTTTTATGTGAAACCGTCAAAACCTCATCATATCTTTGTCAATCGATAAATGTTTTTTGACTCGGTAAAAAATTGATGTAATTTTGATGAGACATTGATGAAACTCCTTAGAAAAGAACTTTCTGTTACTTAGCCACCCAAACCCCATCAAATTTTGATGGAAAATAGTATCAAATATAAGTGTCAACTGTACAACTATGTAGAAAAAAAATCTTGTCAAATAATTTGATTGTCAGCCCTTCATTTAATGAATTTTAGACACAATTTGAGTAAAAAATCTCATCAGTTTTGATCATATGCGACTTTGATGAAATGTCATGGAAATCTCATCAAAAATTCTCAATGTTGTCAAATCGCATCAAATTTTCATGAGTTTATAAGAATTTTGTTTCGTACGGGGGAATCATAATAATTTCACAGTGCCAATTATTATGTAAAAATTATTTGTCATATTTTAGCATCAATTCATATTCACATTCATATTTTAAACTTTAAACTTTTGCTCTTTTTTGAGTAAAACTGAAAACAAGGAAATTTAGCAGGAAAAGGAAAACTTTATGTGTAAACTTAGTTATATATTACAAAACTGAATTCTAAAAAACGACTTGTTTCACTTTTTCCTGAAAAAGTTCATTATTTACTCACGGAAGCTTATTCATTATCATTTTAGGATTTTCACGATTACTCCCCTTTTTGTTATAACGTAAAAAAATACAAATTGTCACCGGTTTTTCAATTTTGATACAATAATATGATGTTTATAATCCTATATATCACAGTATATTAAAAAATAAAAAAAACCAAAGTCACTCTCACCTTGTTAAAGTTACATAAATAATCGGTTCAGCGTAAGGTGGAGGGGCAGAGAGACACAGATTGACCATCCAGCAGATCAAATGGATAACAACTACTGAATACTTGGCAGGTAGCATTTTGACGATGATTGTTTTTGTATTGGTATTTGTGGAGGATAAAAGGTACTTTTGATACTATTTTTTTAAACTGTCTGCAGAAGCAATCGCTGGAAAAAAGTGTGTGTTTACTGATATTGATATATAAATTTAAATCTACGCTTCGTTGTCCTCTCCAGTTTTAATCTGAATTCACATGGTATTACTGTTGTTATTATTATTATGATGATGATTACTCTTGCTTTACACATACAAATGAGTATATAGCATAATAATCTTGTTACGTATGTATGCACAGTTGTCTATGGGTTTAATCACAAGCAGAATTTAAATAACGATTATTATCTATATATTATCATTGTATCCTTTTATCGTTAGTATAGTGTAGTTTGTTGTACATATCACACTGATTCTATGATATGATATGAAAAAAGTAACAAGAAAAACTAGAAGCAAAGAGAGAAGAAACAGAAAAAAACATTCACGAAACCACAAGTCCAAGTTGTATTATATTTGTTATTTGTATTCACAATTTTAGTGACTTTTTCCGTTCCTTAGACTGGATTTCATTAATTTTGCACGACACTGACCACATTGCCAAAAAACGTGACTTGCACTTGATGTTGCCTGTTTTTCTTCAGTGTGCTTGTGTAGTATTTATTCTAATGTATCTACATTTATTTAGCATTTATGTATGAACACTTTATACTTTATACAGATACTACTTGTCGTCGTCGTCGTCTTTTTTCTTCGTCTTCGTCCTTTTCCAAGTGGACTGTGAATTTGCCGTGAATCCAAATGGTAATCCAAATCCAACTCCAACTTCAACCCAACCACACTCTTCTTCTTCGTTGTCTTCTTCTTTTCAAACAACTATTTTTTCTACATTTTTTCCTCCAAGAAGAAACAACATAATATAGTGTATGTTCCAATCGTCATGTTTCGTTACATGTGTCCATATGCACATACTATACACATTTAAACGCGCACACACACTTGATGTATTTGCACAACTTTTCTGCAAACTGCAAACTGATTTAATAACACACACTGCCCGCTGATTGCATTTCCAAAACAATGAAAGTATATTATACAGATAAATACAACTTTTACACGCACGCTTTCAACTTCAACTTCTCCTGTTTTATTGTTTTATTTTATTTGGTAATTAATACACGAGTTTTGAAGCAGTACTGACCAAGGGTAAAATTCACTTTACAAATTTTCCATATTATACTAGTCTTTTATAATGTCTTCTGCTCTCCGCACTCCGCACATAAATACCCTTTTTCTCCTCCCTTTGCATGTGCTTGTAATTTGTAGTCTGTTCAAAAGGGATGAAACGTGTCAGTGTGAATTGCTTTATATAGATATATGAAAAAAGGGTGAAACTCGTAAACAATATATACACAAAAGTTGTCAGTGTCTATAGTACATAAAAATATGGTAGGTGTGAGTTTGAGTTATTGTCATGAATAATAATACATACAAAAAGTAGGGAGCATGTAAGTAAATATGGATACTCATGTATTGTAATAATTTTTAAACTCACTCTGTCTCCGATTTATCCACTGTTATTTACAACAACAATTAGTAGAAGCAATTGACGCAGATGGTTAATTCTCGTGAGCAGCGGTAGTAATAGTAGAGTGTCTTGAAATGCTCCTTGTCAGATCATATTATCATAATATTATGATATTTGACATTTTAGTATGTGTACAAGAAATGGAGCCAGTCCCTTTTTTATTTTTTCATGACGTTGGTCATCACTGTGTATTGTGTTTAGTGTTCAACTCTTCCTTTAATTCCAGATTCTTTAGTGTTCTGTTCTTACTAGCACTTTGTAGGATGTACCTTTATGTTAAATTACACTGATCTTGACAAATTGTACCTAAATGAGTACTGAGAAAAGTAATTACGCAAATAGGTACTGTATGAATTTCAGGTAGGTACTTGACTTGAGCTTAATTAAAATAATCAAACAGGGGTCGACACAAACTTTGTTTTTCAAAGGAAATCGCTGATGAGTGTTTATAACTAAAAAACGTTAATTGTCACCGGTCACTGGACGAGGCCATATTGTCATCTCATGTTTTTTTACTCATGCATATTATGTATGCAATGCGTCGCGTCACACTGCACAATTTTTTCTTACATAAAGAATGCCGGATTACTGAAAATCATAAAAGATTAAAAAAACAACCAATCGATATTATTGCATAAAGTACACGTACCAATTTTATTTCATGTTCCTTTTTTGTACATATCCGTACAAATTTTAGCATTTTTTGTTAAGGCAAATATTTAACTTTCCCCGTTTCAAAGAACTCTGTCTATATTTATACTCATCGTTAGAGGACAATGGTATTCATAATACATAAGTACCTTATGTTAGCTAGAATATTTAAGAGTTTTGCCGTGAATAAATAATATTTTTCAATTATTAGCAGAAACTAAAGAAAACTTGTTAACAACTAAAAGGCTGTTAAATATAAACATTTCTTATTATACTTACGCAATAAAATGTACAATACGTAGGACATTCATGAATGTCTTGAGTACTGACTATACAAACTATTATGCGTTGAGGTAATTGGGGATATATTATATTTTATTTATATGTATGACATATTTTATACCAATTCAAGTTTTTATACTGTACCTTGAACTATAGTAGTTAGAAGTTAGAAGCAGAAGAAGCTAGGAGCGAGGAATTCGAGCGATAGAAGAAGAAGGAAGCTGGGCAACCTTGTGCTTTTCGATTTGGATTCACTCAATTGTTTTGAATGTAATATTTAATACAAAATACAACAATATTATAATGTAAAGTAATATGTGTAATGTGTAAGTTAATCTTTGGCTACTAATAGTATGAAATGTGTAAATATGCACTATGTAATATGTACTCTCCTCTCCGCTGACGGCAACCTAGTATTCAGTATTCTTCTTCTTTGTGTCTATTGAAATGTGACTTGGTCAATAATTCTCATCAGCAGGAGTAGTATATGTATAGGATGGCAAATGGCAAGTATAGCAAGTTAGTTAAACTGGTCCAAGAAAAATACAATAATATAATGATAGAAGCACGAGTTAGTTCCCTTACGTTATTTTCTTCTTATACCTTTTTTTCTACTTTTTATAATATTATTATACCTGTACACACAAAATATATTGTGTATACAGTAAAGAAATAAAATCCGCCTATTGAAGTAAATAGCTAGCCGTAGGAATATGACCGTGACTGATATAATATTATTGCAATGCGTGCATTGTGTAGTTTGTAAATAGTAAATATGTATGTAAAGCTCCAAACCCAAACCAGGGCTCAGGAAATGTTTGCGAGATAATATTTTTTTGACTTCATATTCTTGTTCCCCATGTGAAACTTAGTCATACTGTGTTTTTGAAAAAAATTTCTAACCTATCCCTTGCGGGTGGGAGCGCGATCAAGGTTCCAATCATATAGTCCGCTCTAGTTCCCACTATTTTCAACTTTTTTCAGTTTTGTCAACGGATTCTGAAAGAGAATTCAATTTTGCTTTTCCTTTATGTTTTATTTAGTTCCAAGTCAAAAATTACCATTTTAAAAAAATTCCTGAAATTTTTTTTCAACTTTTAGACCACAATACATCCATAACTTCCACATTTTCCAACTTTTTTGAAACTAAAAATCGGATTATGAAAGAGCATCAAATTTAGAATATTCTTTATTTTTTTTCAGCACTAAAGTCAAGGATTTCT
>JAQIVE010003979.1:0-15459 GCA_034698285.1 Sminthurinus bimaculatus | reverse complement strand
GATCTGCTCGCAGGATCACAACTCAGGCAAGGTTTTATGTACGGTTGAGGTGGATAGTGTGATATATACATACGTATACTTATACATTATACATGTTTAAAAACTAAATAAAAACGCTTGCTGTGGCTCGCATCTCACAACTCACAATAAATATACATATATGAAGTATATTTTGTAACTTTATGCTCCCCACCACACATAAAATGCATGCTTGTCTATATATACATGTACATAGAAACATAAAGAATGCAAGTCATGTCAAGGATGGGTGCCGGACGATCTGTGTTCAGACTGTTCACGTGTAGCATTTTATTTTATAAAGCCAGGAGGATTTTACAGTTCCCAGTTACGTGGTAGAGACGCACATTACCTTATATATTATACACACATCATAGAATCAAGTTAAAATTTTAACATCGAACCGGCCAAGCCAAGCCAACCAACCAACAACAGCATATAATATACTTTCTATACCCTCATCCGAATTCTAAAAAACAGGGGGTATATACAGCCAGAGCAGCTAACAAAAAGTTATGTTTCGACTGTCCCGTCTAAATTTTAAACATCTGGGTATATTTTTCTCTTTGAGCAAAACAAACAAAAAACCAAGGGACTATCAGTCTCCGTTCATGACACAAGAATGAAGAATAAGACATTTGATTTGAAAAATGAATAATTCAATAATAAGATTAGTGTTTTGCTTTTTCACATGTTGATTCTCTGCAGATTTTTCTCCTGAACCCTTGCGCACTTAAATATTTAAATCAAACATCATTTTTATCAGATTTATTAAGATTGAAATTCTACATAATATTTCTTTATTTTTTAGAAATTTCCCTATTAGGAAATAATATGTACAAACATCTATACAGCTAATCGTGTAACACTATGCGAGCTCAGGCACTCAGGAATTTCAAGGTGGAGATGGATAAAACACGTAACAAATACACTGTACAAATTATAAACATTCAAATGCTTCAAATATACCTAATATTGTTTAAGAAAACATGCCTTACAGTTACAAGTAAGATAAACCATTAAAAGTTGTCCAACATGCTACAAAATGTTTCAATGCAGATAGTGCTCTGTAGTTTGTAGATCAAAGGATAAAGAAGATTTGTACTTGGAAGCCCAACTTGAATGAGAAACGTACTACAGAGAAATTATAAAATGTATGCATTTCATAAGTCATTACAGTAGAGGCCTTCACTCATAAAGCCGGCTGGAAGTTAAAGGTATACATATTCATACATAGATGCAACATAGCCAATTTTGAACAAGTTAAAGGAAAAAAGCAACAATTCGAAATTGAACTGGTATAGACAGACATTAATGTTTGCTGGTACAAAGGCAGAGGCATATTATTTGCCTTTACCAGCCTTATAGTCTAGTACTATAATATAAAGAGCAAAAAGGGAACTATATAGTCAAATGTGTGCCGGACTTTAGTTATGACGTGCGTGATCATTAATCATAACAGAAAGGTAATAAAATGACAATAATCAAAAGAAATGCCGATGAAATGGTTCAAAGGCGAAGGGGCCAAAAACTCTGGTTGAGAACAACAGTCAGTAAGAAGTAGAAGTAAAATTCATTCGCTGCTCCAACAGTTCAATACCATCACATCCTCTCTAGTTTTCAAATTCGTCCACAGACAGCCCGTGTACACAGGTAAATCGTATGTACTAGCAACTTCCCACTATTTAAACTGAATTACATAAAGCTATATGGCAGTCTTTACTATTTTGTTACTTTAGAGAACCTTTCATTTTGGCATTATAAATTATAAACAATGAATCATACCAGTGAAAGCTCAATTATACATTGTCTAAACTTATGAATTTGTGCATAAAGCAATATCCATACTGATAGTCGAATACATACCAGTGAACTACAGGCCTATGGCCTGTTTAAAACTTGAAATTGCAGTCAGTGGAAAGTGAAAAACGATAAAACTATCATTTCACTTGAAAAATATAAAAAATCATTTTTCAAAATTCCTGCCTGTCAGATATTGTATTAAAGTATAAGAGAAATAAAATACAAAATAGATGTACTTACTTAATGTGTAGTGAAGGAAATATGCTAAGGCTAAAAGAAAGTGGGTGTGAATCGAAACGAAAAATGAAACCGAGAATAAATAATGACAAACGATGTGTTGTGTCACAAATTTTGCACACAACATATAGGATTTGCCTAAAAACTAATCCGATATCAAGAAACAGATGGACATAGTTATACATAGTTATCTCCCCGTGCCTTCGCTTTATACATTTCGAAACTCAATCTTGAATCTTATGTTTTCTAAACTCGAACCAAAAGAAGAAAACTAAATATTAAATGATGGTTAGGAAACAAGTTGCCTTGTAGGACAACATAGTTTCCAATGCATCAATACCGTATGTTTCATTCAAAAACAATATTTATCTAAGATTTAGCCAACATCATAATTTTTAATAGCTCGCTGCTGTAAATAAAATTTTAAAGTCAATGGTTAATCCTTTCAGCATGCCGGCGTTTCTTACTAATGTCGTTTAGTATTCCACTCAAGTAAATAGTAGTCCGATAAAAAGAGGAAATACGCACCTCAAAGCCCTGCTCATAGTATAATATCCTCACCTCAAATTCCATGCAATAAAACAACTTAACTCTTCATCTACAAAAGTTGGGACAATTCTCAACTGTCCCAAAAAGTCGTGTATTAGCTCTTTTTTACACGGTACTTTTACATCTGTAAAAGCCATTAAGATACAATTATGTACATCTATGTAAAACATCATTAAATATCATACGTTTTTGGTGTCACTCTTTCCTTATTCGAGACTTATAAACGACCACTGAACTCAAATACGTAATAAAATACGTAAGACATATTATAAAATATCAAAAAAAATTCCCATATTGTATTATCCTCAAGTCTAAAACATGTACAATGTACACATATGACACATAAAAAGACCAAATTAGCACCGAGATTAGAACTGTTTTTATAACGTCCCTAAGAATTATATCTACTACAAGTATGTATCGCAGATATATTTAGAAATTTTCGTCCCCGTAACACAATACAATGCAATTTAATTTGTCATTATATCCTGTTTTATTTTGTATGTTAACCGGTATATGTAAGTATGTAGTTAGTAGTAAGGAGAAATCTACTGCATTGACTCTCAACTACTATAGAATACATGGTCGTTATTTCATGGAATATGAGCTTATACACAATGAATCCATGTCTTGAAACTATGCATTCAAAATTCATATGAAGATTACAGTAACAATAACCTTAATCATCTCCGGTCACCTTAAAAGTTGGAGCATCGACATCAAAAGGAACAAGAAGAAACAATAGAAGTTGACTCGGCCCATTATTACAAAATGATGTGAACGATTCCCACAACCTGAGTGAATCACAATAACTGGTGGTTTACCACGACTAAATAATAATATTACATAGTAATACTTCACCTTTACCAAAGCTAAAGGGTAGAAGTAAAAAAGATAAAGAAGGAAAGAAAAAGAAGAGTTTGAACAAGGACAACACCTCTAAATTGGGACATAATTATTGAGATTTGAGATTGAGAGTCTTCATAATATAGAACTGATTGTATTTGAATCCCTCGCTGACTCTCCTCCATGTACACATTGAGCTTTGATGTTTTTTTTTTCGATTTCCAAAAATTTCCGAGAATCTATTACATCTTCTTCGGCTTTAAAATGTCAATTTCACACTTGAAAACCTTCAAATCATTCGGTAACTTAAATGGTAACAATATATGTAAGTTTAAGCAGCGTTTGACAGCGCTGGTTCCAAATATATTATGTGTTGAGAAGTCAAAGTCAACAAGTCAATGCCTAGTCACTCACATACAAAATATAAATCTTGTCTATCTGCACTTCACTAAACTTAACTGCATAACATACTCCATCAACCATATACTGCAGAGCCGGAAGAGGAAAAGACAGAGAAGGGCTCTATGTTGAAATATTTTTTCGCTGCTCACTTTTTTGCTTAAATACTTTTCTTTCTTTTTTTTCTCCTTTCTCGAAATGAGAGAGAAACACTTATCAAGAGAAGATCAAAAACTAAGTACAAAAGCTGACAAAAAAATCTTGAAAAGGTACGCTGGCGTAGAGTTGTAGCAGACAGAACGTCTTGAGTCTTGACCCAAGTATTCCCAACTATACAACCTTTAAATTCTAGGTAACTCTATGCACTGTGCACTTCAGCTTAAGTTTTGTATGTACAGTAATGTGGTATAAAATTTGTACTTGACATGAGAGTGAAATTATGAAATTTCTCGTCTATATGTATACTTAAGAACTTGATTATTCAATTTACAAGTCTAAAACACAAAAAAGGTTACAGTAAATGCAGATATAAGATAAATGTTCACGTAATACGCTCATCACTGATGATTATTGGAGCCTCTTTCTCAAACATCAAACGCCTTATTTTTTTGGTACTTTATTCTGTTAACATATGTACTCATATTATATGCATGTATACGTGACCAAGAAGGGGCAGAAAGAAAGGGAAGTATACGTACACAGTACCCAGGCTTTCTTTTTAGTGTTGATAATATCATATCTAAGAATTACGACCTTTCCCTTTTTATTATACTAATACCATAGGATCTATACACATTTAATTAATCTGTCGGTTTCTCCAAAGCTGTTTTGCCCTCATGAATATACTTTTCTTACAGTTTATACTTTCTGCCTACTTATTTATATGAATATAACGATCACATTTTCTTACACAAGTGATAAGAGAAAGGAATTTCACCTCTTACATCGACGATGCCTTCCTCTCGATCTACTCATCATTTGCTTCTAAAATAAATGACGCCAGTTCATTGTTTTCACCCAATTTAAAGCTAATACATAACGTGCAACGGACAAGAAGATGGACTTTGTTCAGGTATGAAATTATGATGCTGTTAAAATGAAACTCAAGATCCAAGAGCTGCAATAACAAATTAAGGCGTAAAGTAAATAATACTTACTATGCAATGCCATTGGTGGTATCGCCATCATATTTTCATCATCAGAATAGCCAGTGACACGGTCTTGATCTTCCAGCTACATATAAAAAAAAATTAAATTTAGCTCAAACCTGCAATTTTCTTCACATCTAGTCTAAATAAAAGATAGCTAGAAAGTTCGTACTAAAAAATATACAATATTTTGATTTTGGATACATGTTATTGGCATAAAATCGTATAATATAGCTTCTTAATAATTGAAGTTATATTAAAAGTTTTCTTGTTTGTATAGAACCACGAATAAGAGCATAGAATATACTAAATAAGTAGTATTCCCTTTCGTTTCCCCTTTAGAGTCAAGAAAAGGTTGAATACCCACTCCACAAGCGGTTTCGCTCCAGTGGCATTTAATCTTCAACGCGTAGTGTACCTTCATCGGTATAATATGTACTCATGAGAAATTCCCTGGCTGAGGCGGAGTCAACAAGCATTATTCTTCCCACTAACATCTCAACTGTTCGCAGGATGACCATAATGTCTTCCATTCTCACACTTTTTTACTCCTAGCAGCCATCTTAGATACAAATAAACATAATGTAGCTAATCGTAAGTTATGAGCTACGAGTCTTGAAAAAGCATACCCTTCGCTCAGCTTGACAAAAAACACATGAACACTGCACGAATCTTGACTATATTCAATATAACGTATGTATGTTGCTGTACACATTAAACTTTAAACATTAAACATTAGCTACACATGGGTAGATAGAAATAGAATACGCATGTTCTAATATAATGCATGCCACATTTTTAATACTGCTGCCTATGTATATATACATGAACAGTGAAACTATCATTGGAGTCACAATAACCACATACTACACTCTATGTACAAAAACAACGACTTTTTACAATCGTAGCCACTAGTCACCTCTTTTGGACCAGTGGTTAAAACTCTATAGAATAAACTCAAAGATACTATTATGTATAATAAAACATGTTGATAATATACTTTTTTCTACAAAGTTTCAAGTTTTAACATACCTCCAAAAGTTCCAGGGCTAATCTTCCTTCCCTTTCCTCCAAGGCTACACTTAAGGAATACTCCTCATCCAAGTCATTGGTCAAATCGTCCCAGATTCCCGAAGGCGTCCCCCAAAGTAAATCTGGACAGTCAACAAAATCTTCTTGTCCATTATTAGTGGTACTGTGGCTACTTTCTGCATGGTATGGAGAATCTGCAACAGTTCTAGGAGTGGCTGAAACGACATCCTGGTCAATATCGTTTGAGATTGGAAAGGAAGCCAATAATTCCTACAATTAAATAGTAAATAAATTGCATATTTCATAGTAATTATTATTTATTTAAACCATAAATGTTTACGTATTCGTGTATGACAGATTGCATAAGAATGTACATTATCTAAAATAAATCCCGGATATTTATGTAAAACTATACTTTATATTTATCAACTCAAAATAAAAATGAATGAATACACCAGGAACGTCAGGAGAAAAACTGTTAGTCTTCAATAAATTTCTCCTATAATTTCATACTAGCAATCAAATACCCACAAAAGGACTTGGAATTATACGTAAAACTTTTGGTGTGGATACCAATACATATTATGGTACCTGCACAAAACCGAGTATTCAGTATCATAACACTGGTCAGTGTTCTTCCTGTAGTAGATATATCATTGTTGATCACCCAGTACATACATACATGCAGCAAAGGACAACATTTTGCAGAATAAGACACGAAACCTATACAAAAGCTAAACCTGTTCTCTTTGAGTTACTAGTTACTACACTGCACATTTTACATAGCTTTCTATACTATCCATAATTTCAATAACCAGTCTTGAAGTAACTGATAGTTACCTTCATTGCAGGCAAGTGGTATCCACCGTTATTTTCGATTCCTTAATTTATTGTGTAAATAAGGTGTGTAGCACGGTGGGTTAACTTTATAATACAAAATTTTCTCTAAATTTTCTCATTAGAGAAGTTTTTCTATTATAAAGTCAACCCACCGTGGTGTGTAGTGTAAGTAATAAAATAAAACTATATCGGATTCATGGAAATTATATTGCAAAGTTTTAACTATTGTAATATAATTTTACTTTTCTTGAATTAGATTCCAAAAGGTACGTGAAATAATATTATACGATAATATACGAGGAATAGGAAGTATACAAGTACCTACCAAAATGCAACATAACCTTTCACAAAACTAGAATGAAATATGGAAATATGAAAATTGACATTTTTTCACATTTGTGACAACAATAAAAACTAGGAACTATAATGATGATATTTTCCGCTTATTATTAATGTTACTTAAGGTTGATACATATACACATTTTTGCTTAAATAGTTCAAAGTCAAAAGCGATCTCGTGTACATACTATCGTGGATGGACAAATCTTACAAATCTGAAAAAATATAAAATATACATATTATGTACTCCCATTATTATTGTACTGTCTCTAGCAGCAGGACACATACTTATAAGGATTCAAAAGATGTCAAAACGAAGTGATAAATGAAGGCTTAAGAAGGACCACAATGAGAAAGTGTGTTGAGGTTAAGAGAGGAGTCATTTTAGAAAAAAGGTGGTCCTTTCGTTCCTAACGCCGCAACCACAATGACCTATTACCTAGCCTTAGCCTACAATGGTATAATTTCAACTCCTCACAAATCATCCGTCGATCTTTCGGCCTCACTCTCATCCTTCTTATCTGTCACCCAACTTGGTTCAACAGTCATTTACCTCCGTATCCGTATTATTACTACTACATACTACCCATTCATCTCACTTCTTCCCTCACTCGCATACACACATTCACTGTATATTATAAGTTGGTTTGCGTGTGCATTTTAAATTTTATCTCCAGATATAAGCTGACACTCAAAGGTTGTTTTTCGCATCAGCCACAGCTTATAATATTATGTGCATAACATGCCCGCATTAGTTTCTCACATTTGGCCTATTATCTTTCTAATGACACTACTAATAAACAATGTGAAACGACCTTACACATTGCAATCCGCACTATGAAAACCGTGAACTTCAAAGAACAATGCATAATATTATACTTTTATTCAATTATGTGTTGTGCTTTTTGTCTGTTTACTGGTTAACAAACTGTTGTTTCTTGAACTCTGATGTGTAGTAAGTGCATTATGCGTAAGATAAAAAACTGATAAAATTATTATACTAAATTACTATTCGGTAATTCCATAATAAATATTATCATTCACGTTTTCGGTACATTTAAAATTCTTAGGTTGCGTTGGAAATCGCTATTGACAGGTCTTAAACACTTGCTTTTGTGTCAAATGTACCTATAGAATATGTCAAATTTTTTTCAGTCCATTCGTATTCCACATCTTTTAGGTATTTTACTCTAGCTCTGAAAGTTATAATATAACTTTTACCCTTGAATGCTGAATTTGTAAAATTATGGAGCAACACAATTTCACAAGTTACAGCAGCTGAGAAACAAAATGTCTAACGTCTTTTTGAAGGCGCGGGCAGAATTGAGCTACAAAATTAGCTTTAACTGATCAAGAATGAAGTATCATCATTAGTCAAAATTACTCTTCGGAAAAGTCCTATCATCAATGTAATTCGACTGTAAAAAGTAATATGCATGCAATGACTGTTGGCGAAAGGTTGCAACGATTATTTTACCCATCATTAAAATCCAGATTCAACAAGCACCAAAGAGGCAGAGTTGTAAAAAGATTTTCAAAAAAACATGTGCTATACTGGATGGCAAGATCGTCTTCGAAAACTACTAACTTTAAACATCTTCGCACTTACAATAGTAAGAAAAGTACCCCTCTATATGTATATGTTGATTTTGTTCATAATATCTCCTCTATATATATATATATATATACAATGTCACATCGTTATAAATATATTATATTTTTAGAAATTTAGAAGCCCAGAACACTTTATATGCCCTGAATGAAAATAAGAATAAACTCCTACCTTTCAGGTCGCATTGACTTCAAAATTATGTTTTTTGGGCTACTGGGTTAGATCAGAAGTCAATGAAGATATACCAGTAACGCCTGGCTTTTCTTTACATTTGTATACAAATTCAACCCTTGCATTGTTTTGCTTGGCTTCAATTATTGTAAATGTTAAAATGTACCTCGAGGTTTATTTTGAGTCATGTAATGTGAATACATTTACCTGGGTAAGCCTTTATAAAATTTTGATTTTTATATTTTTATGTAAAATAATAATCTTATGAATGTGGTAGTATAAGTAATCATTTCAATTATTTTCAAATTTAAAAACTATGCAAGTACGTTAAATTGTTGTAAGAAAACAAATCTCTAAACAAACTTTCTAGATATGCCACCTTAATATCTTCCTTGTGGCATCTTTTTTCATCTTCAGCCTTATATTCACTTTCCTCTACACAAGCTTTCCTGTTTACAAATTAGTAGCTCCATTCGTATTTAAAACACAAAATTACACAACGAAAAGTTATGAGCTTAAAATTCCTACATGGCTAGACCGATTTCAAAAGAAGGTAAATAAATCCTATGCATAGCAATTGACACAAGTATTTTCAAAAACAGGAAAACAATCAGGTTACTAGTGATTTATATAATGCTTGTTAATTTTCTCAGTACAAGTGTTGTGGAATGAATTCCTACTTGGATTATAAAGATCATGAAGATCAGGGTGACTACTACTTAAATGACCAACTACCAGCGTCCTGTTGTCAACATTCCAAAGATAATTGGAGCGTCAAACCATGTACTATGGATGCATTTTTAATGATACCTGTATCAACGGAGCTTATAGTTAACAGTCAAGTAAACATTATTATTAAATTATATTAAAAATTTTCCTTGACTTTGATGGTTTCTAGTAATTTGACTACCTGTATACTATGAAATTAACAACAAACTTTTCTTTTCTTATAGGGTTGTAATGAAGCCCTGGAAGAAGCAATAAAAGTTTTAACATTATTCACAATGACTATAAGCTGGATAATTTCGGGACTGAATATAATTGGAATGATTGCCTTTGGCTTTCAATTTAAAAGAAATCGCCATTTACATCTTTACGAAGGCAATGCTAGTCAAACACCCGAAATTTTTGGCGATTCTTCGGATACAATGATTGCACAGCAACAAAATTCTCTAACTGACACAGGAGCTCTCAGAAATAAACCAACTAGTAATAGTTTACCTAAGAAAACCATTGATTACACTGTTCATGGAAATATATCAACCTTATTCAATAACTCAAATATAAATGCTACAAATAGCCTCCGGCGATCGCGGAAAACTCGACAACATCAACCAGTAACACATAAAAGTAATAGTCACCCATATGACTATTTTTCAAGACATGGCCTTAGCAATGTACCATGACCCAAAACATGTTGATTGACTCCTTCATGCTTAAAGAAGTAGCCAAACGAAATTCAAAGTATGTGTAGGAACAATTTTAAACAAAAGTTCAATAAATTCTACTTGCGAAATCCTAAAAATGTCTTTGAGCTTGTACTTATTTGGTGTGTACTGATAATTACATACAATAATATTATTCTGCTTTAGGCAGTGGAAAATAACTCAAATAAACGAGCGAATAACAAATTATCATGTTGAAAGTAGCACCAGCTTATGTAGGCTATTATACATACACCCCTAAAAATTCAGCTAAGCAAAAATTATTCTACATAATTATTTAATATATTATTATATAATGAAACAAAATTTTAAATTTTTAGCTATTTTAGAGTAATAGTATCAATTAATAGTAAAACTTACAGATTCTTCGTGATTATCGCTAGTATCAGTTTCCGGGAGAAGTACAATATTTCCAGAGATGAAGCGGAATACATTGTCTTCGTCATCATCTTCACTATGCATCTGATTTTCTTCCAGATCATTTTGGGGATTTTGTGAAGCTTGAGTTGAATTTGAACTGGCTGCATTACCTTCATTGTTATTACTACTAGGGGATGACGAAGAAGGTACATCTACATTCACTGACAGTAGTTGTAAAGCTGGCTGAACTTGACTTGGTAATGATGGCAAATGATTAGAGATGCTCACACTAGTGTTGCTTACCAAATAAGCTGTAACGTTACTGTTAAATGCTGGAACTGGTTTAGACACTTTACTGATTGCAGAAATATTTGATCTAAATGATTGAATACTAGGAGATCGAATGACATCTAGAATGTCATTATGATGATTGAATAATTCATGATCAAATGAATTTACAGCTTTTGCTAAAATATCAAAAAAAAAACAACAAATAATTAGTAAAGCTTTAACATTTCTACGTAATCGGACAATAGCAAATGCTTAAACTGAATCAATATTATTTCGCGTAGCAAGAAAGTAAGTGCATATTATTATTGTGAGTTATGAGTAATAGGATTTAAGTTTCATAGACTAGGAAAAGAAAACTCACGATGGATGTAGATATCATTATTATTGAAGTTGTTGTAGTGTGATCGATGGAAATCAGTTTGAGCATATCCCATATGACCGGATCCAAGGATATATTCAGAGGAGCTGCTGTAGTTTCCGTTTAATCTATAAACGGGGTCAATATAAGGAATGTTTCCACGTATAAAGAGAAGCACAAGGGCAGCATGTAGTAGATTCGTTGTAATTCGTCGTTTATTAGTTGTGTTTGCCATGATTTAGGATGATGATTATCACGGCGACACGGTATTCAATTAATTCACAATTCACTATGGGTTAATGTTGTATCCTTTCAGACTTTTTCACAAGGATTTTCTTCATAGAAATTGTTTTGGCAGACTGCAGAAATCTATTATAAGCAAATGAAAAAATGATACTATCCTCAGTCACTAATAAAATATTACAAAGTATTACTGCACCACAATTTTTTTTCAAAATGTATACGTTTCAGATTTAAGCATTTAAGTATTTCAGAGTAGGGATTTAAAACGTACCTGTGCCGCAGAAAGTAGAAATCAGTCAAGTATTTATATATTTTAAATATAAATAAGTTGACATATAAAAAGAGTTTGTTATAATTTTCAATCTTTCGTTTTCAGGAAACAACAAAAAAAATGATTAAAAAACAATCCAACAAACTTTTGTGAGGTTTGTTTTTACTTCCTCTTGATGTGTGGTAAAGGTATTTTTTTGAAGTATACCTGTAGAGAATTCTGAAAAACGAAACAAAAAAATAAACTTTGAACTGAAAAGTTAAAATACCTTCTCTCACATGTGAACATTTACAACTTACAACAAATATAAACGTTTTGAACTATTTTCTCGTAGCTCATACACAGACTTATCCTATAGATGTGACTAACTTTTTCCTTACAACTTACAAACTACGATTAAATTTCAAGTGTCAAATGATAACATCCAGTGTAAAATTGAAGTTTGTATTGTGCTTACTTACCGTTCGAGCAACAGGAAAAAAGCAAGATGTAAAAAATAAGTTACTGCATGTGTGGTTTTCTCTGTATTAACTTTGATTTTAAACCGTAAACGTATACACACAAAGTTGATATAATATTATTAACATCTTAAACTCAGTTGCAATTTTAAAACTTATTAATCTGGTTGATGATTATAGGCCCTTTAATTGATTTCACAACGCACACACACACACACACACAAGAAGAAGAAATCTTCAAACATCACAAAACAATCCAAGCAAATAAAACACTATACGTCTTTTGACTCTTTAGGATAAACTCAAGCAAATAATAATGTTATGAGGAAAGCGAAAAATAAGCTAAGTATGTATATGCATAATAATATGATGACTCAGAACTCAGAACAAGTTTTGAGTTTTGAGCCGCTGACAGTGGACAGTGATGTAAAATGAACCTCCAAAGATGCAAGAATAAAAATCTAAACGTTTTTTTACTTTGAATAGTATGTATTTATGCATAATAATAATATAAAAGTGAAAAATGGAAAATATTGCAGTATTGCAGCAAGCATCATACTCGGTATAAGCTAATCGTACTGTCATTCATCCTAAATCGATGGCAAAAAAGTTGTGTCAATTTTTGAGCTGTTAGTGTCAGATTTTCATCTCCGTATACTTTTATCAGACTCAATTACGTTTGGTCCCCTACTTCATATTTTTCTTTCAAACCTCTGTGGCATAATTGTAAGTTGGGCATCTAAAATCTGCAAGTAAGTTTAATATTTTAGGTACGAAGATTGATATTGAGATTTAATACTCAGTACGAAGATTGATATAGGTATTGTACGACAGCAGATCGAATAACAGTTTTATACAGCACTGCTGAAATTGCTCAAATAGAATATTCACGAAAGAGCTATTGCACTAGAAATTGTACACTCGAATGCCGTCGTCGTTAACTCTACGTATTTGAGATTGGACAAAGTGAACTTTCCGCTTTACTTAAGGACTTGTTGCTGAGTTTCACAATCATCAATGCCAGAAATTGTTTTCATAATGAAAATGAATATCAGCAATTAAGTAATAATTAATATTTTTTTGTTTATTGTAAATGTCTACGTCTTTAATATAATATTTTAACACTGAATTTTTTTTAAACCAAAACTTTATTCTCCTCAAAGAGCAGAGCTTGATAGTACCAGATTTTACTGTACACGTTATATGTCAATTGAAGGTCTCCAAAGGACAATGTACTGAACTAGCGTGTATGTAATCAGGTGGCTATCAGGAATCACAAATGAAAAAAAGGATTAGATAATAGTCCATAAAGGTTTGTTTTTTTGTGTTTTTTTTTCAATTAGTATTTAATGTCGTCTTCTCTCTTGACATTGTATCAAGTGCTGCAGAGGACAGGACAGACTTTATACTCACATTTATAAATTAAACATTAAACCATTTGTTTTTTTTTTTGCGGTGGTTTTTATACATGTTTTCATATTTTATTTTTGTGTGTTACTTACGTCACACAACAAAGGTGTAAAGTAAATGTAGTAATAACATAGTCTGACTACATTGAATGTGAAAATAACTTTTATTCTCCATAGTCCATAGTCCATACTCATTCAGAAAAGCACGTGAGTGGACATATGTACGTAGTACTATTAACTTTTTGCCTGCCACAATCATAGTAAGTAAGTGAAGTTTATTCGAGCATTTGACAGTATGCAATGCACATATTATATTGTTTATGTATGTACATGTATACATTTATGATGGGCTCATTGCACAACGATCAATGAAATATAATAATAATATGTACTTAATGTAGGTCTATTTTTTCAATAGTTCTGTGTTCTGTTCTGTGTTTTCAAAGAGTTGTAGTTACAAAAGAATAATGCTCAAGTTTGTTAACATTGTCACTGGCAAACGAGGCCATTATCAGGCTGTGTTCGGGAAATTGCAGCAAAGACCGTAAGGGAAAATAATGAACACGACGATTAAAAATTAAAATGTGTACATTTTACATGAGAACTAAAATAATGATAAATGATAAATACATGAACAGCAAGTGATGAATGTGTTTAATTTATATTATGTTCTTACTTCTTACAATTTTTTTAGCATGTCACAGGGATTCTTCACACAGTTAATTGCAAATCAAGATGAATTTTTGAAAGATGAAGGACCCACAAAAGCAGAACAAAGCGCTTACGCAAATGTTTTAGAAAAATATCAAACCCTGTCACTTAAGGCTCTGAATGGAGGTGATGTTCTGGTAGAATATTATGTGTTTTTGATCGTTTAGTTTTTAATTTTGTCCTTGTTTATAGTTCATAACTTGTATCCAAACAAACCCTATAATATATGTACATTATAGTAAAGTACAACTGTTGGTTTGATTGTATAAATTATAAATTGTCATGTTACTTTCAACTAATACTTGATTTTTTCTTAACGAAACCATAGGGGGACCAAAAGGGATAGAGAGACATGTGAAGAAGAATAAAAAAATGTTAGTCCGAGACAGAATAAAGCTCATTATTGACCCTGGTTCCGAATTTATTGAAATCGGGAGCCTAGCTGGATTTGATATGATTTACGGCGATGTTCCTGCAGGCGGGCTTGTCGCTGGTAATATTAGATTATTGAACGACGAGAATTAATTATGATTTATTTGCTTTTTCTTGACCTCAATCTTCTCAATATTCTGTATCATTTGTGCAGGTATTGGAAAAGTTTGTGGAACATACTGCTTTATTGGAGGCAATGATGCTACAGTCAAAGGTAAAAACTAGAAAATAAAATGCCAATTGAAGCCGTTGGGGCAACAAGTTGTCTCGATAATTTATATGACAACTAGCGAGACAACTTGTTGCCCCGAAGGCTTCAATTGACAACTTTAAGTCATTTTTATTTTTTATGAACTATAGGGAGAAACGCGTTCACAGAGGCGCCACGGGCACCATATGTACGTTAATGGTTTTTCACAACACGGCAAAACTTGTCTTAAAATCCACCAGGGGATTTTACATGGATATACATATTTTGCGACGTTGC
>JAQIVE010003978.1:0-15462 GCA_034698285.1 Sminthurinus bimaculatus | reverse complement strand
ACCAACCTTTAACTGAATTTTGGTAATTTTTGACCTGCTTAAAAATTCCCGAGCAATTTTTTCCAAATTTTGTCATTTTTGGATTATGCATTTTTGAAATTTGATGACTTTGGATGAACCTCCAAATGTCAACCGACCCGGACTTTCCCCCTAATTTTAGTTACCCAAAATGCAATATTTCAGGAACAATATAATGACAAGTTTGTATTTTAACTTTTCCCACAAGTCCAGAATTTGAACCAGTCTAATGTTCATGGACGTAAGTATGTTACACCATAATACATTATGAATGTAGGTTGTGATACTTTGAGCGTCTATGTAAGATTTGTGAAATTGTGTGCAAATTGCAAATCTTTGATGGATATCAGCAGATTTTTTACACATGGACATTTCATCTGTCGACATGTCTTTGTGAGGGATTACACATTGCCGTTAGAGAAAGCGGTAAGAGATCAATGAGATTAGGCTTTCACTTGGTTCAATGGAAATTTGCTCGTGATTTCCCTTTATTTTTTGAAAAAGTGGAGGATGAAATGCATAATAGAAAATTAAGCTTTTTATCTTTTTATGCACAAAGTACATATAGATACATATAAGTATGCATCATTGATCGTCATGTTTTAAGCTAGATCAAGATCTGATGGAACAAGATCTGAAAGAAGAATAAGAAAAGGAAAAACGGGTAGAATAGAAAATACATAGAGAAGGAGAGACTTACAATATTGACGAAATGTTGATAAGTGATGGCAGAGGAGAGAATTTTATCCGCTTGACTCACGGCCATGTCTTGGAGCAGCAGAATTTTCCCAGGCTCAATTGTCTCTCTAAATTGAGGGGATTGGAGAGCAACTAGGAAATCAGGCCAAGGAATTTCCCCAAATCCTTCCTTATCATATTTGTCCCAAAGCACCCTCCATTTGTCTAGTCCTCCAAATACATCCTTGTCCTGACGATGGTACGGATGTTGAGCGGGGTCGGGCTCCATTATACCATCTTGGTCTTGGGAGGAGGACGAGGAGGAGGGGGACGTTGCAACGGCTGCCGCTGATGATGATGACGATGATGACGTGGGCGAACTTGATGAGGTGGAGGGGTTTGACATGGATGGATATGACGAAATATTTGGGGATACTATCGTTTTTGACGACTCATCCGCCTTATTTAAATTGACCAAAGGTCTTGATCTCGGCAAACCTCGGGCCATCACCATGGAACTCCGCCACTCTGCACTTGCTTCCTCATCCACTAGCTCCTCTTCCTCCTCCTCATCATCATCATCGTCTTCTTCTTCCTGTTCTTCGTCAATGTGTCGGTCGAATTCATTATCAGTTTCCTCAAAGTCAAATTCAAAGTCATCACAATACCAATTTTCACTACTCGACACACTACTCGAAGAGTCCCCATTAAAATTACCATTTAGATTGTCCATTCCATATCTGTGAAGTCGACGACTGTTGTTTTTATGATGGCGGGTTTCAAAGCGACACTGCTTACTCGTCACCATCATACCACCAACACCACCACCACCATGTGCGGACTTCATTTGTACATCATATTTCATCTTCTTCTTTGATCCCAAGTCTTTCCCCTCATGTTCAATCACAATTCGACTTCTTTGATTTAGATTTGATCCAAGCTGGCTTTGCACTAATGACCGATGACACAATTCAATCTGCCTTTGCCTCTCTCTGCTCTCAGCTCGATCCACCGTGTCACCATTTTCTTCATCTTGCCTAACCTTTTTATGTTCCTGACTGTTTTCGTGTTCTGGCTCCACCATTCGCACCACAAGATTCACATTTTGAAACTCTTCTTCTTTAGTTTGATCTCGCTTGTAAGATTTTGTACACTCTAACCTTAAATTCACGTCCACATTCTTCTCTGTATCATGCTCCCCTTCTTCTTGTTCTTCCACAATAATTTGTTCACTGACCGACTCCTCCATTTCCACGGTTACCCGGGACCCTTCAACTCTATATCCGTTCCCTTGTCCATTTCCATTTCCCGATCTCAATTTGTTCCTGTTTCCGTTTCCATTATTCCTGTTTGTATTATTCCCATTTGCATTATCGTTTGCTGTTGAGGCTGTCGTCGTTGTTGTTGTCGTCGTTGCAGTTGCTGATGGCTCTTCATACTGTACATTGTCCAAGAGTCTCAAGGGGTCGAGTAAGTCTGTGCTGGAGCTGGGTGTCCAATTTAGCTGCTCCTTCTCCGCCATCGTGGGGGTCATCAATGATTTCCAGTGATGGAAAAAACCCCACCTCATTTTGATTCCCGGGATTGGTCAAGTCTCCCGAAACCAACTTCTGACTTCTCACTTTTTATCAACTAGAAACACGACATTCACTGATAGCAGTTGAAAAATGACTGGCGTATCTTTGGTAAATGCATTTTCGGTAAAATTCTAAACATTTGAAGGAAGTTTTAGCTTCTTTGCAATCTATCTGCGTAATTCACTCATCTTCTTCTGTAAAAAAATAGAAAAATAAAGCAATTTAAGTTTTCGGTTCAAAACCAGCAGCACTCATCGAGATAATTTTGAAGTCTCACATGGAAATGAATTTTCATCCTTTTAATTCTGGCTATTAAGATATGTATCTTCCCGCCGTGACATAAGTGTAAAATAACACACCGCGTACGTACGTACGTACACATTTAGAAAGATTCTATAATTACAGGGGCTTATCCGGTTGTAAAAAGATTTATGTGTAGATCCAGCCAATTCCAGGCAGACATCACACCATGTGAGAAATCTCAAGATGACAAGCCATGAGTAAGCAATAAGGAAGCACAGTTATGTGTATACTGTATAAGCATCCTGTATACATAATATGCATAAATGGGAAGGGAGCAGGAAGCATTTGAAATTTCAAAGGGTGCCCACAAACAGTGAGAAAATGTAAATTACACATTACACCCTATACACACATACACACACGTCTTGCGACTCGTATCTCTTGTTTACACTTGAAATGGACAGATATGGCATAAACAATGTTAATCTCTCCTCTAAATTTTACCACAATATGCATGTATATCTATAATCTGGAATGGAGAAACGTGAAGAAACCGCAAACTCTCCAACGGCTTCTTCACTTTTATTTTTGGACTTTCCAATTCCCCGACTCCTCGAATGAAGATGAACAAATTTACTCTTTATTTTCCTCTGTACGGTGTACAAAGTTACTGTAGAATATGAAAGAAAATGTGAAAAAATGTAGCTCACTCAATGACCGGTTGTGTACACATAGAGTGTACGCTCATATTTAAACCATATATGTAAAGTATAAAGAAGTGATAAAAGCTCACTCACATTTTTTACTACACAGATTTGGTCTACATTATGTCTACATTTGCGTCTGTAAAATATCACATTTTTTACCGTGATATTTGAGCACTGAACGGGTGAAAACCGAAAGTCACAGTGTAATATGTTATTTTTAAGCATCACAAGTATGAAAAAGAAGAGGAGACGAGATATTGTATCTTCTGTTTATATAATATTTTGTGTGCATAGGTAGATGAGATACATAACTAATATATATGTATATGTGAATGTGTGTTTGAAAAAGAACGCGCCAGGAGGAAGAGCAGGAAGAGGAAAAAGAGGACATAACTCATTGTTCAAATGCGCCGTTTTCCAGTTTCTGCAGTTAGTTTTCTTTCCGTTTTCTTTTTCTCAAGTTTCCTTAAGTCTACTCTCTCTTTCGCTCTTTATTTCTCTCTTTCACTCTCTCTCTTTCTCTCTGACTGGCTCACTTCTCAGTTTCTCCTGGGAGAAGCTCAAGTTCTTCTTCGGAAACCAAAGAAGAATAAAACAGACAGGGGCCTCTCAGTTTTCCAGTTGTACATAACTACTTATATACAGATATTTGTCGTGGTTTTGGTTGGCATAGAAGTAGAAGAAGAAGAAGTAAGAAATCTGTGATGTTGACTGAGTGAAAATATGAAATATGTAGAGAAAATCTCCCTTTTGCAGTTAGTTTCACTTTTCGAATCCTCACATACATATTTTACTGTTACATATACCAAACAAAGAGTGAGGCAATAGTAAATATATAGGTATGTGTACAGTGTACAGTGAGTGGTTTATATTGTATAGTGTATAGTACATAATATATCTGTAGTTGCTTGTATTCCTGAATAGTTGAGAAAGAAAGCATATTGCATTTGCATACACACTGCACATTGTATCGTGTATCATGATATACCTAATAGTTACACACACAGCATTGTCATTTCCACTTTCCATCATCGTTTATAGTTTTATTGGTAAACTTGCATAAGAAACCGATTAAAGTTGAATGATTAATGAACTTTATGTCGACCATTCCTTATGCTAAGGAGAAGACCGGCAAGAAGAAGACGAAGAGAAACAGCTCTCTTGCTTTCTCTTACTCTCTTCTTACTTATACTCTGTCTCGTTCTCTCTCTCTCTTCTCTCCATTTGCATCCATGCATAAATGTGAAGATACATTGAGAAATTGAGAAGAAATGAGGAAAAGGAGACGGAGCCGCTCTAATTTACCATCTTTTCCTATAATTCATTCTCAGTTTTGGTGAGGTTCAAAGTGTGTGGACTCGGATTCCTATTCCTATTCTTCATTACGGCACTAAACTACAGCAGTCTGTCTCGTCTGAATTATTTATTTAGCCCCGTCACATCATACGTTTGATTTATTTGTGTACTAGTGTGTAGTAGTATAATATGTGAGTGTTGTGTGATATTGTATATAAATTTGCGTCTCATATTCATATTTTCTTTGCCTTCCTCCTTTTTCGGCAACTCGAGTAACTTTGAAAATAACTAAAATATTATAGCCCAAGAGAAAACTCACAAGCCGAATTTATTTATACATTGATTCATTTGACTGTGAAAATCAAAATGTGCACATGATACAAAATACAAAGTGAAGAGAAACGTGAAATTGAAGTTGTTGGAGAAGTTGAAGAGTTTGAGCGTGCATACATACATGCATACATACATATGGTTATTATATGTTGTGTGTTGTGTGACACTTTTTCCCCAGTGTCGCGTCAAAGTTGTACTTTTTGTGATTTCTTGCGGGCGTCATCAGCACCATAAAATTTTCGGAAATATCAAATATTGTGATTGGAAATTTAATGAAAATTTCCATCATTTGACTTCCATCCGCATTTCCATATTAGATAACGTCTAACTGATGCTAGATGTTATTTTCACTTTTTCGTCACATGGGATTGAATTGAATTGGAAATAAATTAACGTAATCAGCCGAAAGAGGAATCTATTTACAAGTATGTATGTATGTATGTATGCATATATTATGTGTATCCATAGTATTTTTATTTATGTACACAAGTAACTACAGGGAAAATAACACGGATTATCACTCGTATCTTTTATACGCCTGTAATTTGCAAACAACCCTGCTGGAGACCTCCGAGAATCAGCATGACAACCTTGTCCATCCATACATACATACATATTTATTTATGTACACTACAAACACGAAAGGCAAAGGGATGGCTGTAGATAAAAATTTTCATTAGGTTAAGCGTAATTGACTCGGTCGGAGATTAGAGAAATAACCTTAATTTATCGTTCCATGATGCTCAGCTGATATGAAGTGAATGAACCTGGAGGCACACAGTCAGTCAGTTTCATCGTGTGTTATAACTAGACTGTAGACTTCAGCACATTCAGAAAGAATATTAATTATTGTGTGGTGGAGGTCCTCTGGCCCGGCATCCTCATCCTCAATGCTCGATAAATGTATTAGTCGACCCCTGTCACTGTCAAACACATACATACATTCAACATTCGCATTCCACAGATGACAATCACCATTTTACATGAAATACGACATACGGTCATGTGGACAAATATCTAGTAAATATTATGTACATTTGTACATGGGCAGAGAAAGAGAGGGCGAGAGAGTAATTGAGAAGGGACACGCAAAAGCTCTGACTTCATATGTCACTACTTTATTTATTGTATCCTTGGAATCATTTGTCTGCCTGGTCACCACCACCACCACTAATTCTATATTGTATTGTATGTATGTAAATCTCATTTTAATTCCCGGCATTTTCACGTGAATTATGTGTCAGAAATGCAGAGTCGAAGAATTCCTCGTTATTATTTTCCAATCTTGATGTGTGATGTGACCGCAGTGGCAATAAGGTAATAGCTGTAAATTGTGCGTAAATAATAAATCTATATGAATGCTTTGTATTGTATTTTGATGTGGATTGAATAAATCAACTTCTATTGATTAAAAGGTTAATTTTTATATGTATAAATCGTCAACAAATTTGCCATATCTATACAGTAATTTATAGGCAAGCATATAAATTTATCAGCGTCTTATGATGAAATAGTATTGTTTTACTTTTTACTTGAACGTGTAACTGTACACTGTACATTGTTCATATAATTCTGTATGTATGGCTAGCAAATCTAGTAAGTACATACATACATACAGGAGTCAAAGGGAAGGAATGGGATTAAAAGCAAATAAAACACACACAAATCATTTAATCCTTCTGCTGATTGTTTTAGCAATATAAATGTTGTCTGCAATAAACAATACCAGGAAAAAGTACAACAAATTTTCCTAAATGCCACTTTTATTAATTGCTCCTCCCTCCTCCAGCTATGATCGAGCATGGGCGCATACACATTATACAGACATCCATACAATCTAATGATAATGATAATAGGAGAGTTGAAGTATGTATAATAGCCGAGTTGTTGTGGAAGGAGTGAAAGGGAGAGAAAGGCAATGAATGAATGAGATGGCTGCGATGAATGACACAATAGGAGTCTACTGATATGTACTTATGCCTTATGTCTTATACTTTGTGTGATGCTTACACGTGTATGTACTATATACACTGTAAACTGAAGACATGCCTATGCGTGCATACTTTTGTGCGTATAAAACGGAACACCTGCTCACCCCTATATTCCATTGTATTCCCTCCATTTCACTCACAATATTCCATCCACGCTGACATTTTGACTCTATGCCGCAATGTTGGAGCGCCTCATTCATTATTTTTCATTTGTTGTCATTTAAAATTTAAAGTGCGGTATAATTTTATTTTAATCATTTCTTCCTTTCATCCCATTTTCCCTGGAAAAAAGGGTGTACTGTACAGCGAGATAGTATTTCTGTTAAAATTTTGCTGTCATTTCACGTTGCAACGGCGAAACTTTTCCAGCACTAAAAACTTTCGCCAAGTTATTTTGTATGATGCAGTATAATATAATACATAATATATTGTGAACCGTCACTTACTTGAACAATGTGCTGACATTCACGACTCATAATTTTCAGGGAAAGTGACGCTTTTCACATACACGGACACCATTGTTAACACTGTTTGTACAAAGGAAGCGTTTTGAAACAAGCGATTTCATGTTTGTTTTTTAAATTTGAACTTTTTCGAAATTGTTGCAAAGATTTTCAAATCTTCTTTCACTTCTTGCACTTGCACATTGCACACTTAAGAATTAAAGGAATTCGGGCGGATATTCGTTAGGGATTTCACACAGTAGCACTTGTCCTTGTCATCGAACTTCTCTTCGTGTAACCGCGGAGTATCTACAGATATTTATAATGTACACGGGATGGCAACTGAAAAGTAATAAAACACTAAATTTCTAAATTCACATGAGAGTTGGAGACATGTTTAAGCATGCACATTGCACCAGGTAGATAATGGTCGTAGACGCTAGAAATTTTCAAACTTTTGGAAAGATCACAAACCAAACCACTTGTTAAGTTATTTTGACAGTGAGCAGAGAGTCGTGTACAAACCACCGTCAAATATATATCCGTATAAAGTACAAGTGTAAATACACAAGTGCGGATTTTCTAAATCCATCCAAACAACGACAGTCGAGTAACAGAAAAAGAGCGTAGAACAGATTGCATATAAATATAGAGTTTAGGAGCAAAAAGGCAGGCGAAAAATGGAGGAAAATGAATTTGGACAATTCTTGTATAGAGGCAGAATGAGGGAATCCGAATGCCGGGCCGGGTCTGAATAGTTTTTGGATTGGATGTTTTGGCGGTGAGTGACAGACTGTTACTGGATATGGTCGCATGCATGTATGTTTCTGACTCTCTCTTTCTCCCTCGTCTCTGCACTACAACTCTACTCCGTAGAAAATGCTATAGGTTGGCAGTTGTGAGGAGAGACAGGGAGAGAGACTGTATGGATGGACTATCTTCATAAGAGTATTCCTATACTCCATACTACTGTACAGTGCTTATGTACATGTCGTGCATGTACAATATACAATGTACACTATGTGCAGTACACGATGTCTCTCCCGTTGCATGGCATCCACACTTTCCCCTTTCATAATATCCATCCGAAAAACTATCGGTATAAGTATATATATATATATATCCACATGCATGCAGTTTGGTGATATTATATTATATTTGAGTGTGTGGATATGCGGGGATGTGCGATCATCAAGATGCACATGCTTATGTATGTCTGTCTACTTGTGCTGCTTGGAGCTTGGAGCTTCCTCCCCATCATATATATCCGTTATATTTTAGAGTCCGCTCGCTTCCTTCAAAACAAGATCCAATCCACATGCGAATACATAATACGATGTATAATCAAAAGCAATAATAATACATGTACGTTTCATATGTATACTACACTACATACTCCATGGATTTCTATGCATCTATATAGTTTACCTCCACAGTACATTATGGTATTACTTGCATGGAAAATTCAGCAAGCAAGTGCATAAGTATTGAATCATCAGTAGTCAGTATCAATACCCATAAACTTGGCATTATATTACAAGTATGTACATATTCCTCATAATGTCAGGGAATATTTGTACATACTTACTAAAATGAATCCATGTAATATCCGCTTAAATGTATGAATTGTACGGTACATATGACATATTATACCAAAGAGTATGTAGTCATGGCTACGCCAGATTTAAATCTTGCTCCGTTATTTCATTCTCTTGCCTATCTGCTCTTTATATGTATACTGTATACACTACGCACTTTATCATATTATTGCATTATACATATATCGTTGCCTTTTGGTGGTGTCTAATACTCGTGTCATGTCATGTTATCGCATGTGTTATCTCTGTGTATCTGTGTGTGGGTGTAAGTGTGTGAGGACATGGACTGAGTGTGTGAAGAATTTCAATTCCAATCAAATGTCATTATTCAACATCCATCCGTCCATCACTCGTCTTGAGAAATAGTAGAAGCAAAAGAAGAAGTAGGAAAAGCAAAAGAGTACATATGCAGAAGGAAGAGAACGCGAGAGAGGCGAAGCCCATTTTCCATGTGTCACTACAATTATTTATCCAGCCCAGCTCGCAAGGAGGAAAGTGTGAAAGATATTATGTTTTAAGGATAGTCGGATGGTGTGTGTGTGCAAGTAAGAGGGAAAAAGAGAACAGGCTTCTCAACATTCCAATTTCTCGAATGCTTCTCCTCGCCGTCGAGAGGAGAGTGAGAGAGAGAGAGAGAAAGATGATGAGAGGTGGGTGGGGGTAGGGGATGCTGTGGAAATTTCGTAAGGAGAATGTTGTAGCGCATTGCATTGGAGAAATGAGAAAGTGTGGAGAAAAACAACCCTCGCTTTTCTTGCTGTCCCTCTCTGTCTCTGTCTCTCTCGCTCTCTCGATATTCCTCGCTCATCGTTTGCTGTTCGCTTATGAGTCATCCTTGTGCATTTTCAGACTCGTCTTTTCTCTCTCTCTCTCTCTCCATCTCTCTGGCACTTGCTCTTAAATTTCTTGCCTCTCTTTTCCTCCCCGGCAAAACTTCCCCGAACACTACACTATACATGCTGTACATGTATGTATACGGATACTCATACTTACTTGAGCCTGTGCTCCTCGGAGTAACTGCCAACTGGCTTTCTTTCCCTCGGTATTATTTAGGCAATTTGAGGAGTTGAATGTGCAGCTCGGCGTGATGTGGACTGTATGTACAATATCTATACAATACATATACATATGTGTCTCCTGATATACGATATTATGTATCATACATTATGCATATAGATATCCATAGATGCGATTCTCTCTCTACATTTATTGTACAAACTGCTTTCATTGAGGAGCCTATATGGCCCTGCAAATGTGGAGGGGTAGTCAAATTAAGCTTTAAGACTTTTTTCGCCGGGGAGACTCCCGACCAACACAATGTTCTCTGGATACATGTATATACAGAGTTGTCTTTGTCATCTCCTTGCGTATGACCAACCATTCACCAGCACTAGCTCGAGCACAAGAGGAAGAGGAAGAGCAGGAGAAATAAGAAGGAAAATAAAGAAGCTGTAGGCATAGTTAAAATGTACCACATCAGATGCACCGTGCACACGACCCTCGCTACATGTACATTATACATTATACAGACACACACGGAAAAAACTTGCCATCAGTTAACATTACACAGATCACATATATAATGTATATTTCCATATAGTGGCCCTATTATTTTTTGAGGAAGGGACGGGGAGAGAAAGAAGACCAAGAAAAGAAAAGATTGAGCAAGGGCGAATGATTGCGCCATTCCGATTCGGTTTTTGGTTCTTATTCCAATTTTTCTCTTCCTGTTCTCTTCTGTTCAACGCTCCTTGTCTCTCCTTTGCCGCCAACTTCTGCATGCGGAGCTTCCAGTCCTAGTTTGAGTTTGAGTTTCAAACATTCTCCTCTTCTTTTTCTTCTTCTTTTTCCCTGTCTTTATTTCTCCAAATAAGTTTTTATATTGTGAAAAATCGATCCTTCTTTGTACATATACGGATGGATAGTTGAGAAGGGATGAAACTGTAAAAAATTCCGGTTGGACGTGTCTGTATTTATGAACTCCATTGGGATGCATCACACTCATCCTTAACCTTGTCGCTCCAGCACAGTCAACAATTCGACTATATGTATGCACCTCATATGTACATATGTTTACAGGGTACATAATACATAACTACATAATATGTACTGCACATTGAGCACGCGTATGTTCCTATATTGCATTAGCCTATCCAAATCACCCCAATGCACTTGATAGCCTTCTTTATTATATTGTATAAATAACATTGCATCAGAGGAGGGGGAGCTGCTTTTAAAATTCAAACCGATACCTAGATGCGTACTTATAAGATACATAATGTGACGCTTTGATTGTCAATATTTGGCCGGGGATACATTTTCAAGGAAGGCGAGCAAGCTGTACTAAAATATTTAATTAAAATACACAATAAAAATGCATTATGCTGAGTTCTCAGAACGATAGAACAGAGTTGTCGACACAGAAAAAAATGAGTAACGTATATTTCAAATCGGGATTTTTTTCAAAAATCAAAAACTCTGTTCTGTCGTCATGATAGCTCTAAATTATGTATCTATTTTAGCATTCATTAATCGTAGTCATTATAAAATTCCAAAACATCAGTGGATAAGCAAATAAATTAAAGTGACAACGTCAAATGCCCACTGGCAATTAAGATTTTGGATTTAAAATACTGTCTGGCATTTACTGTAAAAAAATGAATAGCAATAGCAAATATATTATTTTTCAAAGAATCATACCTTTATATGTATATTCCGGATTCCCCAGAAGTATTTAATGATGATCAACAGTTGATTTTTGATTTGTGGCATAATTAGCAAGTAGATTAAAAATTCCAGATGGATTGAAGCCTGTTCATAACTGCCTGTTTATAAATTTTAAGGATCCTAGTTACTCTCATTCAACATTGTGATTAGATACACATCGTGATTTCTTTCCTGATTCTTGCGTGTATAATATACATAATTTAAAACCATGATGATTTTACATGGTACATGTATAGATATATTTTTCTTTGCTTGAAAACCTTCTTTTCGAATCTCCAGGGAAGGAAACTGGATTCCCACTGCCTTGTATTATATGCATCATACCTTGTATTATCACTGTGCTCATTTTAAGTCGCTTCATATCTACTGAGCCTGATGATGATTTTAGTTTAAATGAGCCTACTTTCTACTTGACTTGCTTATCTTTTGCTTTCTCTTTCATTTGCTCTTTTATTTTCGCTCTCCTCTCTGTCGTTCTTCAATCTGAAAATTATTTTTCAGATTCCCATCTATATATTATTATGTTTCTCGTGGTGTATGTCAAGCATACTAACGATGATAAGGTAGAAAGCCAAAGTCAAAAGTGGCAGTGCTCCACTTTTATACACGAGTAAGCAAGCTTGAGGAGAAAATGATGAGAGACAAAAATGAGTCGTACAATAAGAAAAAAAGGAGGGAAAATGTTACAAAATGATATTGTATAGCATGATAGGATATATCTACCATGAAGGACTGAGACGGAGCGTAATATTCGTAATAATATTTCCTTCCTTGAAATCGCCAGGAAAGAAAAGACAAGGATGCAGAGTACGAGGGAGAACGGAGAGAGACATATAGAAGGAACGAGAATTGAGAGAAAGAAAGGAGAGGAAAAGGGAAGGATGAGACCAATGTGCTTGTATGTATTATGTAACTACTGAATGTATCGTATTGTTCGAAGACATAGACATTGAGATGTGTATCTATATATCTCAATGTAAGATATTTATAAAATGGATGCACATATGGTAGCCTATCATGTTTACAGATTTCCCCTCCTCTTGGGAATTTTCTTGTATCCGATATTCAAGCCAATTTTTAGTGTCGTCTTGGGCCCTGGGTCTTGGGTAGTAGTCATAAAGAAAATCATCAAAATGGAATCAACCTTTTGACTGAAACTCAGGGAAAAGAAACATCTCAATGTATAGTATGTATGTAGTGCAATAGTAGCATCTAAACATGCCCGATAGTTTATTTTTGTATAAATATATGTACCTACATATCGTCGGTGTAATTCACAAAACGGTCATGTACAATGCTGAAGACATAGCACATGACCGCTTTGTCAATTACACCGACGATATAGATGATTGTCAGCAGACTCAGTGTTACTTTCTTGTTTTGTATGCAAGAATTCCAATGCTATTTAGTTTTTTGTGATGTAATGAGACGAGTCATTTTGCGTTCATTCTTGTATAGTGTAGAATAATAAGCACATCGGTACAAATGAAATTACATTATATTAAAAACAGTATGGGCATGTAGGTATGTACGAAGCATACCAATTATTGCTTTTGTTTTCCAATTACTTTTGTTTCGTTTTAAATTAAAAAAATAAAGTGTATAATATGATACGATAGACATAGAGGTTCGGGTATCAAATGGAAGAAAAAAATGACTTCCAATGTACATACATACAAAGTGCGTACATAATGGGCTGTGTTCAGCTTTGTTTCTTGATTCCATGCAACTGAAAACAACAGCAAAATGTAAATACATATACATAAAATAAAATGTGTACATTGTACATGCATATTTACCTTTTTGCTGCCTATTATTAGTGTCCCGAAATAATGCAAATCTCTTGTCGGCGCATACTTAATTAGGGTTGGAGAAAGTGGAAATCGAAATTTCCAGCTTTTTTGTATGAGTTTGATGTCTGATTTTTACCGCCAGATACCTGTCAACATCTCATTTATAAGTAAATATACGCAGACCTAATTACAAGCAACATAGGTATTACTTTTATTATTCCATATTTACAATATGTATTACAAGCACTACGATCAGCGTAGATACATTCAAATTTTTCTATTGTGTAAGTTCAAAGACAATAGATTTTAGATTCGAATATCACTCTAACATTAAAATAAAAACCCATTCAGCTCAATGAATCGGAAATTATAATAGCCAATTTTGAAAATGTAGTAGTTAACGTAAACACTCAATTAAACGCCTACCTTCAAATCAACATCTACCTCAAATGAACGCTCTCTTTCTCCATTATAGAAGGTAAATGGAGAAAGTACGCAGTAACCCCCAACTCAAACATGTTGTCAGTGAACGCAAGGATGTTTCTCATCGTAACGGGTAAAAAACGAAAGTTGATTGGCAAAAATGTGCGGATTTTACGTTAGATTAACAAAAGTTCTCAACTTCTTTCCACCATGGAAGAAGATTAACTTATACTTTTTAGGATTTTTACACTGCAATCATACTGTTGTGAGATTCATCCAAGCAACAACTGCTAGAATATTACTATGGATTCGACGATACATAGTAATAATCTAGGAACTGCGTTTTAAAAAATTGCTTAAGCGTTGCCATAGTTTCCAGCCAGATTTCTTGTTTTAAATACCGTAACTCTGGGCGAAAAACGAGGCCTTTTCATTTTGAGGTATGTAAACCGAATGAAAGTCATTTCCTTTTCTGTACATTAAACGGATGGGCAAAGGGCCTTGAAATACTAGAACGAGGATACGAAAAGATTCTTTTGTGCTTAAGCACATACATTTTTGTGGTGGAATACTTACCTATAGGTGTAATTTTCACGCCGTGTTGAGCTTGAATAATGTAGAAAATGCGGAAATGCTACAATAGTTGATCGATAAGTTTTAGTATAATGTAGGGTGTGTTGAGAATACACGAATAATAATTACTGTAATGGCTTAATGTTCAACTTAAATGATGAAATTTAAACCACCTATATGAATGCTTTCGATGTTTGTACTAATGCACACTATACTATGTTTTCATGAATTTTCTTCCGGCAGTTTGCATAACTTTCCAGCAGCTTTCTGCCAAATGCTTTCCTTTTTCCAGAGGAAATAAATACATAAGAAATAAACGCTTGTGTACACCTATTGTTAGCACAATACCTTATCATATAAATACATAGAGCATCTATGTATCTGCACTGTGCATGATACTACATATAAGGAGCTTATTCTGTGTAGGGCTATTTTTCTGTGAAATCGACTGTGACGAGGTTGCTTGAATTTCCATAGCACGAGTATTATGCATCTAAATATTTAGTTCTCTATAGATGTCGAAGAACTTTTTCATGTACATGACAAAGTCGCCCAAAAATAATCAAAATTTAACGTTTTCCAGATGAAGCACAGAATGTTTTTCTGTCGCCAGTTACAAAAAGAAAACATTAGTGTGGTGTAAAATGAAAATGAGAGCGCTGTCATTTATCGCGTTCCTTCTTTTAAGCATTTCATCAGTGGCACAAATTTCTGAAGATTCTCTAGATTTGCTTAACATTGCGGAAGAATTATTTGGCGTGGACTCTCTTTCCAATGTTTGGCATAATATTGTATTTTGTGGAGAATTTTCCAAATATGACGGTAATTTTTCTTGAGTTCAGTCATAAGTTTTAACGCACTTTTATATGTAATCATAATAAATAATTTAGGAAGTAATACAGTGGCACTGTGCGAATTTAATAAAATATGAGCAAGCAATTTATGCTTAAATTTTAATGTTGAATATATGAAGGGCGTCACGGAATATGTACGCCTCAGAATTTTTATAACATGGGGTTGCCATGGTATTAGTACTAAAGGCGTACATTTTCCGTGACGCCC
>JAQIVE010003977.1:0-15470 GCA_034698285.1 Sminthurinus bimaculatus | reverse complement strand
TCTCTTTTTTTGAAACTCGTATTACATACGGTTTTTGATTTTGATGAGAGAGAATGCTGCATAGCTATAGTGTTAGTTCATTTCTGAATTTCTTACCATAATAAAAAAATTGATTTATTTTTAGTTTACAAACTATTTTACTTAGGCATCATCTATTATGATTACTGTAGTAGGCATTAAATCGTTTAGACTATTATTAATACACATTGTAAAACGTATACCTGCTATGAAGAATTTTATGGTATTAAAAATTCGTTCTTTTTACTTCCCTCTTGTGTAGATCGTCATGCAAACGCGACAGAAAATGAAAGAAAAGACCAAGAACGAAAATTTAAAGAAGTATTAGAAGCCTATGAAATACTTTTAGACGATAAGAAGAGACGAAGGTACGATTCTGGGTTAGATGTGAATGAACCAATGTCCTCGCCTAGCTATGAAACGTTCGACGCCTCGCAGCTCTTTGGCCAAATGTTCTTTCAGCAGCAGGCCAGAGGTTGTCCAAGCGGCTTTCATCAGTTCCAGTCCTCAAGGCAAGGATTTAGTGGATTTCGACGTTAAGTCCAGTGACTGTAATTTCTTATTGTTCTATAAAATATATTATGATACCTGTATATTATTAGTTTCGTACCGTCTAACAATAATGTGTAAGCTATTCACTTTACACAGTGATTAGCTATAGTAGAATTTTTGATACTTAAGAAGCAAAAAAGTGAGCGAGACAAACCAAATTCACCTTATTAACCATTTGTCATTACCAACCATACTCATAGGTGACCTCATAAATCCGTTATGTACTCAGAGAATGACATATTATATGGAATAGTCTGTGAACATTTACGTCAATTGGTTTTTTTAAACAAGAATTCTGTGTAACATGTTGAAAAAATAATGAAATGCTAATAATAAACTATTCTTTTTTCATATTATAAAAGATAGCAACACGAAGCTTTACAAAAAAAAATTGTGTTAATATTTGTTTTTTTTAGTTTTTTAACTATTTCATCAGTTAATTGAATCAGTTCAAAAAAGTAAAATTAAATTATGACAATAGTACATAGCTCCGGATAAATTTTCAAGTTTTCCAGTCATAACAAGTTGTCTGAGGAATTTTAAACCCCATGTATTTATGATGTCATAATGGTTGTATTAGTAGGTTGTATTTGTATTACAAGAGCTTCTAAAAAACAGTACATTGTATTATTATAAGTGTGAAATTGTTTGTATTGTTGTTCTATGGACATTTTTTATAATAATTGTCTCTTTAAAACCACATACTAGGCTTAACAATATAGTGAATTTAATGTAAGAAACTAATTGTTTATTACCAAAACATTTGGTTTAGATTTTGTCTCCTGAAAAGTCTACGCCAAAGAAAAAATATTCAGCATCCGTTGTTAGTCAGTACTCAGTACATACCTGCATCACACATTATGATGTGGTGTTGTAATTTTACGATTATTGTTACTCCGTAAATTATTGTTATTATTACTGACGCATAACTATTGAAAAAAAAACACTCAAGCTACACTAGACGTAATATAAAGTGTATTTAAAAAATGTGCATGAAAGCTCCTATGTACTGCAATATAGAAATAATTAGAAGTATTCTTAAACGATTTTAAGAATTTTTTTTACTTTAATTTTGAATTTTAAAAGTAATACAACATATAGTTAAATTCCAGGTTTATTCTTGCAAACGGAGTTTGCACATACAAATTCCACATTTTGTACACTCAAGACACAATTTAACTGTGGATAAAACATTTAGAAATAAAATAATATTGAAATTTCATGTTTCCATGAAATCATTATACAATGGTACTTACGAAAAAAAAGCATCTCATTTACTAGAAGCACCCATTACTTTTTAATGTTTCTATACACTGGCGCAGTGGATACGAAGATGTCATAATATATTTAAATTTATAACCAAAAACATTATGATAAATTTATTCATTTACTCTATAACAATTTCATTGAAACAAGTTAAGTAATTGAACAATTTCAGAGTCTTTTTGATTGCTTAAATCATCATATTGTGACCCGACAGTCCATAACGTTTCCAAGGCTAAAGCTTCTCTACATTCATGCGAAAATATATGTAGAACAATATTTATTAAATCCAAAGCTATCCAATCTTCGCTGTTTTTACTCCCTTCAATTTTTGGTAACTTGTCAGTGACTTTTAAAAGTTTTGACTTGAATCTTTTACGAACAAAAGTAGCAAGGGCAAACATATGTTTTGGTGACCTGGCTGTGACTATAATCATATGTTCAGCATAATCAATCTCTTGGGGAATTTTAATTACACATATATCCAGGGCTCGCTCTTCCCTTAGTATATGAACTAGTTCTCCCAAGTCAAATACACCAGTTTTCCCACCTACACACAATGAGGAAGAAATACAAACAAAAATCAAAATCTTTAAAAAAAATGAAATCCCAGCTTGCCAAGTGCCAAGTAACACTCAAAACTTGAATGCTTGTAAAGCTTATGTTACTTACAATTACTTATTTTGGACTTACGTTCATATTTGACTTTAACAGGCCTTTCAAATTCTTGTAAGATGGGATTCCATTGTTCTTCTATTACATCTTGTACCACTCTTTGACGATCTTTGAAAGGGGAGAATTCTTCTGAGAATGACCGAGGTACAGATTCAGACAAGTTTTGGTTTGATTGTGGATTTTCTTTATCAGACTTTGGTGTTTTTCTTTTAGCTAAAAATTTTTCAAAAAAAGTCAAAATAAATACGCAATGAAAGGGAAAAACTGAAATTACTCATGATTATGAGATAATTATGATAAATGATATTAGATAATAAAACATTATAGTTACGATGAAATACTGAGGTATAATTTACATCTTAACAGGCATAACAAATAATATTTATATGATTTATGATTTATGATACACTTCTCAAGCATAACTTACCTAAACAATTAGATGTGGTGTATAGGTGCCTTGTGGAAGGAAATGTGTTTAATGGTACTGTACTTAATACGGCCTTTGAATGGGTTACACTTAATATGTTTGACTGATTCTTGAAGCAGGATCTCATTACAGCTTTTGTCAACACATTACAAACTCGACTAGCCATTTTATATCCTAGTTGTATAGTCAATTAACCAAAAGATAGGAGCAACACTAAAAACCCACGTGAAAGTCGGTGAAAGTTATTTTGTGATTTGAACACATTAGCCCATTGCATTGTATTTTCCAAGAATTCAACAAATCTTTATTCATAAATAAAAGTAGCCTATTTTTTAGAGCTTACACTTTTGTTGAAGTTGTACCTTGAGCTTGAGCGTGTAATGTGTAATATAATCTTGCAATCACAAAACATTACACATTACCTTTTACAATTACAAATTAATTAACTTACAACCTATTTAAATTAAAAAACCATTCAATGTGGAACCATAGATAAAATAGCCGCCTTTTTGTATGTATAGAGAGAATGTAGAAAACACACATAGAGTTTTATCTCGAATCAAATTTTTTTGGTTGCGAATTTTTACATGTGCAGAAGTGCAGAAGAAGAATGAGGGATATCGTGATAATTTTCCCCTTCGTTAATTAATTCTTTATTCACATCGTTATTACTTACATAATTTGTGACTATCTAGTTATGAACAAACGAGACTATTGCGACTTGAATATACCTGTTGGGTCCAATTGTCAACAAGTATGCACGAAGGCTGCAGAGCGTAAGCCCTCAACTCAACTCATATTATAATACATAATATTTCACTATTTCGGGTAGTCTGTTAATTGTCATTATTTGTTCCTAGATGCAAATTATGCAGATATTAACGCGATATTAATTCGTTTTTTTAGTGGGTTATAAAATTTTAGCGATTAATACTATCGTACTGGCCAGAGACTGTTCTGCAGAAACGTCAAAAAAGGGGAAAATAGGAAGGAAACGAAAATATGAGCTACGAGATGCTGGACCGATGACATTGACAACGGGGGTCAGCACGGAAAACGAAGGCGTCCCACAACCTCCAAATTTTGACTGGATACAACAATTAATCAAAGATAATCCAGGTCTGAGAATTTTAAAGAGAATCACCATCATTTTTGGAACGTTGGCAGAACTGCAATTGGTGGTAAATAGACATGTAAAATAGATTCTCCAGCATTAATGTAAATACTATGTGGACCATAATAATATTATGTCATTATGAATGTGTTACAGTACCTAAGTATGTATTTGTGTTCCTATTTTGAAATATAGATAAACCATAAAAATTGCTCACTTTACGATGTTGTCGCAGTTGTCCCAATACACCATGATGCTGTACAGGTATGCACTATGCACAAGCAACTGTGTGCTATGTTGTATTATATTATGCAATATTAGAGTGGCTATATTTTAATTTAAATAGTGTCAAAGTTTATAGCGCTTGAGGCTTTAGCCAATGATTTTGTTTTGTATTTTTTCATTAGGCTTGCTTAACTGCAAGACACCTCTCCTTTGAGATTATTTCATTTGATTTTGAAGGACAATATTGGATGAAGAAGGTGAAACTTTCTCGACAAAAAGGAAGTATGGCAGCAGATAGAGAAATTTATTTTGAAATTACTTATAGCTCTGGACTTCATGGAGAATCGGCTCTAGAAAACATGATCTATACTGCACATACCCTCTTAGAAGATACATGTACCAAGAGAATGAAGGTATTTAGCCATTTACCCATATGTTTTTAAAAGTAGTTGGGTATTATGCATTGTTATTCATTCAAATACTTCCTACTGTAACAACAAAAACAAATGTTTACATTTTTTGTCTAATATGGTACATGGATGGTGCTTAAATCTTTTAGAATATTGTGATTACGAGCGGAGCTTTGAAACCAGAAGAAATTCGATCACCAAAAGACTTCAATTCATTGTGAGTATAGAATGTTAACTGCAATATGCAATACTTAAAGTTATATAAGTTAAATTGTTAGTCTATTACGTATTTACGAGGTACTTTAATTGTATTCAAAATTCAAATATGTAGTATATACTTTTGTAGTGGATTTCTACTTGGTCTTGATGAGACAACATCTACTCTATGTATACGCGAACATCCATTACGTGTCATCATGAACTGTGGTAACCTACCCACATTTGTTTTTACTTTCCTTCGTCTATCGTCTTTTCATTTAAAGTTCAAAGCTGATAAGCATAATTTCAATTTTTTGCGTTGGTACAATGAAAACGGTGAACAAGCCACGGAACACTCTGTAATTAACATTATTATTATTGCTGCAGATTCAAAGAAACATGGAAAAACATGGGTCAGATTTATACCTACTACAAAAATAAATGAAATAGAAGTTGAGAAGGACGTCAATCCTCCATGAATGATTTTGTTGTTTTACCGTTTTTATAAAGACACAAAAGAAGATGCAAAAATTATGTATTTTTATAAAGAAAAAGAATAAAATAAAATATAAAATTCTTATATTGTACGCTTTTGTCTTGTGGGAAATCCATGTTGGATACGTTTTTATTTTGATTTGAAGAAAATAACAATAACAATACTTTTGTTTTCAGCTTTGTTAATAGACTTCAATTTTTGATTCCGCACTGTTTTGAAAAATGTCAAAGATTTTTTTTTATATTCTCACAGTTCTGGACTAGAGGTCATTATATTATAGTACCTGATGATTCCCAGTTAAAGTAATTAAACGAATTTAGTGTTATCAAAACCTCGCCGAACTTTTTAAGTATAATATTATTACACGTTAGGAATTAGTTTTAATGTGATCGGTGTCAATAGCAACGTATTTTGTATTTTGATGCCTTGGGACACAAAGTTACGTCTCAAGAAAATTCAAATGAACCCGAATAAACTTCTGTATTCCAGCGAGGTTTTTGTAACATATTATAGAATAATAATAGAAAGAAACCCTTCTATTATTATTGATTGTATGTATATTGATTTTAAAACATTTTGGAGCATGCGGAAATAATAATTCAATCGTCAACTATCACTTTAGAATGTATATTTGAATGCATCTATTTCAAATAGACGTGGAAATAAATTCTGTTGACATTGAACCGGATAGTTTTTATATTATTATGACGTTTTTCGTAAAAGTATTTTAATTTTGTATGTTGTAGTCTATACCTATGTATTTCTTTTCTATAGGTATAATATAATTTTCTGAGTACATGGACTATATTATGCCAATATTTTAAAATGCTTAAGTAGATGATGAGATTTCTAACATTTCTAAACGGCTTTGAAGGTTGTAAATCCCCACTGATATTTCACTAACATTTTCAACCTCATGTTTCAAATGAGCTAAAAATTTTAATGCAATTTCTTCTTCTATAGCTGATGCATCATATGAGAGAGTAAATCCAACGTTTGTAACTAGTTTTCCATTTTTATCTGTAAACAAGAGCAATATTTTAGGTTAACACAATGGAATTAATCAATGCATTCTATCATTAAAACCTTCTGTCAAACAAATATTATAAGCAGACATTTTTTTCTGATTTCTGCATTCCTACCTATAGTTGGATGTCCACCACCAACTGCTAAAATTGCGCACTGCGGAGGGTTAATTATTGCTGAAACAAGTTGGAAAATATGAGATGAATTAAATCATTATTTTATTGTTTATAATTTATAATTGTAGTTGCTTATTCTCAGCTGCAATTATTTCAAACATGTAGTTACCACTAAAATGATGAATTCCAAACATTCCCAAGTTTGATATCCTGCAAATATAATATTAATTTCGAGTCATGCTTTCAATTTTCAATACCATGCGCATTAATTATAAAAGCAAGATTAGGACAAAATAATTAAACTGATGACTTACGAAAATGATCCTCCCATAAATTCATGAGGCTGTAGTTTTCCACTCCTAGCTTTCTCTGCTAAATGTTTTACTTGCTCGGAAATTTGTATGACATCTCTTTCTCCGACGTTAGTTATTATCGGAGTAATGAGTCCGTTATCAGTGGCAACTGTAAACAATCAGTCCAATTTATTTAAGTAGGAACTTACTCAAACTATCATTACACATACAATGATAATGGGTGTCAATCGAATTCTGGGTTGTACTTACCGGCAACAGATATGTCTACACTTCCTTTCTGTACCAGCTACAATAAAAATCAAAATAATTTAGGCGCTCATGTTACTGTTATACTGATTATCTACTTAATATCTACATTATAAATATTGGCCTTACCTCAGTACCATTCCATACAACATTGACAGCTGGACATTTAGACAATGCATTTGCAACAATTTTAATGACAAAGTCATTCACAGAAACCTTAACACCTAAAGCTTGTAGTTCTTTACGTATGCGTTGTAATTTATCAATAGAACACTGTGCATTTCCGTACGCATGTGGGATTGTTGACTATAAAAGAAAAATAGGAGAGAAATTACATGAAATAAACACGCAAAAGCCTTTTGCTTTCTTTTTGTTACATTATTTTTAAAAATTGTAAAATGTTTCAAATACTTTGGATTGTAGTAGTCTTTTGGCAATTGTTCTTCTCATATTAGTGACTTCAATATCTTGATAAGCTGCACTCGTTTCTTTACTGGTACGCTTACTCGCTTTCGAGGCTTTAGGCTCGGGTAGTTTTACTTCTATAATATGTAAGAATACCACGTATTAAATAAACAAAACATTGTTGTGAATTATGAATTGTATAACTATGGCCAAGTTTCCTCTACGCTTTAGAGCAAATATTTGAATTATCCTGATTGATATCCAGTTTTTTAAAAATTTTGTTTCATACCTTGTTGGACTGGTTTCAAGTTTTTGCCAGAAATATAACGAAGAACATCTCCTTTCAAAACTAGCCCTTTTGGACCAGAACCTGTGACCTGATTTGAACTTATTCCATATTGAGTCAACAAAGACTTGACTGCTGGACCTAAAGGTGTTTTTTCTTCTTTTGAACTGTGACTAGTTGCTTTTGTTGCTGACTGGGTGGGCGATGATGAGGATTGTTCCTGTTTTTTCGATGCAGGTGATTCTGTAACATTAGTAGTGCCCGCACTCTTTGGTACTTCAACGCCCTGCCAATCTTCCCCTTCTCCAACAACTAAAGCTATAAGCGACCCTACTTTGATATCTGCAGAATTCTCAGGCATCTATAGAAAAAAATACATATACATAACGTGTAATTTACTACTCACTCTTCCTATCAAAACATCATAAAATACCGTCATCAACCCATTTTATTTTTTATTCAAAACTCTTGCGTACGTATGATTTAGTATAAGTACTTACTATAATCTTTGCTAAAATTCCATCGTCGTCAAACTCTAAAGCTACGACAGCTTTATCCGTCTGGATTTCACACAAAACGTCTCCGGCAGCAACTGCATCTCCTTCTTTCTTTTCCCATTTAACTATTGTACCTTCCGTCATTGTTGGTGATAGTGACGGCATTTTTACTTCCGTCACCCCTAGAAAAGTCAATAGAAATATCATTAGAACTGATTTTTAACGAATTGCACGGCTTCTAAATGTACCAAATCTAAAGTTGCACTCTAATAAGTACTCTAATCTATAAAATGTAAAATGAATAACTAGGTAAAAAATGGTACATTATTAATTTACTAAACTAGTTACAAATCACGCCGACTTTCGATTAAGTACCTTCTAAAAAGTTGGTTGTATGAAAGCCATATCTTGAATTGAATATTAATTCCCTGGATCTTTGTTGACTCGGAATTAAAATCTGCGGATTATTTTTGAAGGACAATTTCCATAAGGTATTTGTGAATGCTCTACACACTCGACTGGCCATTTCTCTTCCAATAGTTAATCAATTTCCAGGTCTTTCGAATATTTTGAGCACCACTGACGTACGGCAGACTTTTATGGAAAGGTTATTGTAACAACAAAATAAATATTTATTCTAATCTAGTATTATCAAAGTTAAGAATAAGCAATTGTAATCACAGTCTATTGAATAGCATTGCAATTTTTGCAATTTGCAAATTGCAAGAAGTAAGTAGACTGTGGTTCTGAACTTTTAAATAATGTGAAGAATCGCCCAGCACGACAAGGTGTTATGTATATTGGATGGGTTTACTTCCATGCACTGCAGTGGAAGGATTACGATTGGGTATACGGAATCACATCATGTTATTAGTGTTTTTATGACTTGCCTATTTTAGTAACTAAATCTCTATAAGAGCATGTACATTTAAAAGCAAATTTTACTAATAACTAATAATACTGCCATAAGATAGCTTACGATTTCTTGAGCCAAAACTTGTGCCTTGTATGCTATACATATACGCTGCATACTATACTGTACGTTGTAAGTATATGGTATAGGGTTTAGGCATACAAATACACAGCCGCCCTTTTAGATGTGCAAGTCACTTACTGCTGTACTCTCCAATTCATGAGACGTTACATATTAGTATTCTGCATAATGGAAATATTATGCCATTTTATTTCACGTAAATACGTATTGTTAGTCATTTCATCTTTCGAAGCAAGTAACAAATTCCCTGCTTCGATTACTAGAATGATCTGATTTTTGTTGTTGCTTTCTTGTAACATATTATTATCATATTTCTTTTCCATTATGTCGTGGAGTATAAATATATGCATAATATAGTATATAGTTTTTAATTACAAGAGTTAGAAATGAACCCTAACAAATCATGATGATCCAATTTTAAAGGTCAGTATTCACATGGAGAAAAAAGAGGAGAAAACCGGTAATTAATTTCAGGTTCGAGAGTTTTGGCATCCTATTTTGTTAGTACTTTCACCTTCCTTTAGCACGGAGAAAGTAGCAAGAAAATCAAACGTTGGTTGGAGAGTATGTTTTTAAAATTTTTGCTTCAGTACCAACTTCCGTGATAAGGGAGAAAGAACGCACCCAGTTTTCAATATCCCCGTCGGAATTTCGACTTGGTCCAATGAGATATATTGTTCCCAATAGAATTGTCCCCAATGATGAAGGACTCTGAGGTCAATCATGATCGAATATGTGTTATTTATCGTTTATTGTAATTTTTCCATCGTCCGTGTTTAGAATTTCCATGCATTTGATGTAATCGGCAGTTTTCATACCTGAATGCAAAAGATTTCGGTGCCGAAATTATTCGTAATCTATGTATAGCGGTAGCCCCTTTAATGCTTTTGCATAGTACAATCTATTCATTTTTCCATCCTTCATGCTTCCAAAATGCAATCAAATGATAGTTCAAATCCACACATACTTTAAAGTTTTTTTAAACATACATTATAGGTATTTTTAATCGAAAAGAAATTCACTAAAACATAGATCAGTTTTTGGGGAATAATTACATACGCAAACGGACATCTGCTTTGGACATTTCCACAAAGGAAGAACATATTTACACAATCGTAGAATATAGTCGCATATAAGAACTTAAAAAAATCTAAAACACGTACAAATAATCACATCCTTACATAATTTCAGTACATATATAGTATATAATATTATATATATACAGTGATTTACTCTTTTATCATTTTTAAAGTCTTGTAGTATATATAGGTAGGACACACGCTAGAAAATATTTACATTTGTACTCAGAATCCATGCTAAATGTTAATGCATATTTTTCTGCTGCCACCTCTAAACATACTATTTAGTATTTAATACCATCAATAAATGAAGAAATTATTGATTAATCGTATAATCTAGTTTGAAATGAATGGTCGTGCTTATTTCGGCATGTAAGTATAAAGTATATGCATTTTAATATTTTTAAATTCATGGCATGCATGTCATATTCACATTTTTAAACGTGACCAACGTAAAACTTCCTATATTGTACATACAACATTTCAGTAAATTGATAACAGTAATTGAAACTCTACACCAAATTTGCATGTTTTTAATGAAGGTGTTAACAGGCCGTATAGATCTACCTAAGTACCATATAGATCGTAGGTCATTCATATTCAAAGATTTGTCCAAAAAAAGAAGCAAACGGGTTTGGGTCAAATTTCTAAACTTTAAAAAATACATAAGAAGTCCTAACTTAGTTTTTATAATGTTTTCATACCTTGTTGTAACTACTAGTTAGATTGGTACATTCGTGCTTTTGTGTATTGTATTTTAAATTTCAAAAATATTCTTTGACATCGAAATTATATTATTACCTACTATGTATACTGTGCATTCGTTTCATTTAACTTTCTCTTTACTTACACATGTATTTTCATTTGAGCGTAATGTAAATACATTACGCTCACTTTAAATTTCAATTATTGACTTTTTCACGTTTACAATGTCAAATGTACAAATTACAACAATATTATATTATATATTAGATATATTACATTACATAAATATATTTTAAATGCTCACTTCCTTAACATAATAATATCAATGCTACAATGCGTATAGGTACATCATATCATGTAATTTTCAAGTATAGACAGCAGTTGTTATTATTACACAGAACTATTTAATATGTATAGGTTCAAGTCAACTAGAGAAATAAGCTTTCTCTTGTTTGGTTACATGCAAGTGTTCTTTATTTGCATTAATGTTTCGCCCGGTCTCCCTTGTCTTACTCGTGTTTTTTAGTAGAAAATTGTTACATATTTTACATTCCTATCAATATGTGTTATACATGTATGTGTAGTTGCTTCTTTTAATTTCTCAAAATATTCCGTGTTTTCATATAAAAAATTCATGTACGTATGGTTGTTGTGGTTGCTTTAAAGTTGCTCATTGAAATTCAACGCTCACATAGAGGATGTTTTTCTTTGTCGTACTGTCTCTATTTACTTACACAAGCTGAAAGGTCGGTCGACCTCCGTGTCTGTTGTATATTCGGAGAAGCCATATTGAAATGACGTGAAATATCTCCGCTTCCAGCGTACCTACTTAACAATAAGAGTCCACAGAAGATGAAAAAATCGAGAATTGTGGGGGAAAGTAATTTTCATTCGGCCATAGCGTACTGCGGGATCGTGATATCTCGTTGTGGCGTTTTATTCGTACGACGTTTAATAAAATGCACAGATTCGAGGACGATGATACATAAATACGATGGCTCTGTGCTTACACAAGGATTTTTTCTGCGAGTGTAGAATAGAAGTCTCGTTTATGGAATTCAGACTAGTTTTCATCTCTTTTCCTTCTTTCTTTCTTGCTTGCGTGCTTTCTCCTCGATAAACATGCACAACGACACTTTGAAAAAGTTTCAATACAAAATACTAACTATGTATATCATTTATTATGTGTACTCGCTTAGTCCTTTACATATATACACAATATACTTTTACATTCTACAGTCAAGTCGCTACACGACCTCCACGTAGGTACAACATGGTTTTTGTACTTTGTTTGGTATTTCATATTCGGATTCTTCAACTTTTTCTTCTCCTACGCCTTCATCTTCACCTCCTCCTTTCTCCTGTGAAAATAAAAACAGAATTAGAATTTTCTCAAGGTCTCACGTGTTTGCGTTGGAGTTATGCACTGTGACTAAATCGTGCATAATATAGATAACTTTAAATGCTTAGTAGTTTGAAAACTATTTATTCACGTTGCACACCTAACAGCGTCATTTTTGGCTTACTTTTATGCTATTTAATGTATTGGCTTACCTTGCAGCTTTTGATGAATTTTTCACAAATAGTAGGAAACTTTAGTCGATCCTTGGGATCTGTCTTCCAACAACCGGCCATAATTTGACAGATAACAAGGGGGCAGTCACTAGGTGGACACAGGAGGACACCATCCAGAATTAGTTGGACCACCTGTCGGTACAACCATAAAAAAGATATTTGAGAAACTTGTTACTGGTAAAAACAATCATGTAGTTTGGGGTAGCAACGGGCCCGTTAGTCTACTTTTATTCCAGCAGTCTTAATTCTTTTGTTAAGTAAACAATACAAGTTATATTGAAGACACATGACCTTAATTTTTTAATTTCAAACGCCCTTATAGTTTTTACATATTTTGTACTTTCACTTCTTATGCTATCTGGAATCCAGATTCTGGATACAATTAAACGCCAACCTCAAATAGACGCCCCCGTTTGGTCATTATAGTAAATGGTGAAAGTTTAATGAGCACATGGACGTTTAGTTGAGCTTTTTTGATATTTTACATGCTTCGAAGTTCAAATATGTACAGTGTCTTAAATCTTAAGTTTAATTATAGGCATTGATCAGATGTAATTTCCAACAGTTTTCAATTTGAACTCCTATAATTTGCTCATATAACATAAACCAATGCTTTCTTAAAAACGACTCCTTCAAGCAAGAGAAAGAGAGAGACAGAAATTCATAAACGGAGAAGAAAGCTGGCTGGCTGGCATGATGCCGTTCGTAATTATAAAATATAGGTTTTGGGTTTTGCACTCTCTATAAACTTTTATTTTTGCGGCGTTATACATACTAACATCTTGATTCCCTCGGACTTGAGTCATACATTTAAAATTTACCAGATGAGTGGGAAAACGTATTAGTATGAAACTAATTGTAAGTGGCTCACAAGGGTTTTGTCATAAACTGTTTGCCACGTGCAGAGCTTTTTAGTCTAAAAATACAAGGTCTTTGCATAAAAATGATGCCCCTGTGTATTTTGTCAAGTCGTGTATTATTGCAAGCTGATTTCTACTGATTTCTTATCATTAGCGAGTCTTTATCATTTTTTCCGACAGATGTGTCTCAACGTTTTTCTAGTACAGTCTTCTCAAGGCCGACAAGAACCCTGTGTATTGTGTATACATGTCGTCTAAATAAGTTTGAAATCACTTTATGTACGTAACTACAATAAATGCATATGAATAATTGTTTCTATCATTTTTGAACTATAAAAATTGAAGAACAATGCTAAAATTTTCCTAAAAATGGAGTGCCTCTTTTGAAACAAATCCAAGTAGTGTAAACAAGTTGGTATGATGTAGCTATGTGTCGTCGCTTCTTGACAAGAAAAAGAAAAGACGCATTAGGAATATTGATATTTGTTAACCACGTACTAAATGCTACGCATTCAATCTCGAACCACAGAGTACTGAAAAATCCGTTTAAGCTACCTACCATTGCATAATTTACAGTAGAATATTGCGAATGTTGTTTTAACACACTCTTACTTGTTGTTAATGTTACTGGAAATGAGAGGTTTTGACATAATATAGGCAAAAAATCCCAGAATCGTAGTCATTTCTATTATCAAGTACTACTTGATCATTTCATCCAATATTTCATTCACTGCCATCCAAAACTAAGATATGTATGTATACATGCAAAGTTTTGTGAAATGAAACAACAGAAGCAGAGACATATGTACGGTCATATACATTTTTTATGTAAGACGAAGAATGATGGAGTCGAAAAATTGTAAATTCTACGAATCCTTGATTTGGCCCTATTGGAAGCTGTCAGGTGGAACCAAACAAAAAATAAATATAGTCGATTCTGACATCTGCACCAAACAATAATTTATTGTGCGGTTCATGTTTTGACGTTGCGTAAATTTTCATTGTCTGCTTGTTTAGTAGAAGTGTCGGTTTGTTTTTGTTATTGCCAAACTGAGTAAATTACTCGGAACTACCACATTTTTGAGCTGTATTATGTGAATGAATAGTAAAAGTTGTCTAATCACTTACCTGAATAAAACAAACGTAATCCATTCATACGATTTGCAATATGTTCAATGTTCATACATCTATCTATAATTTCCATTTTATGTTTTATATGTAGTTGATAATGTTATATGATCACGTCCATTAATATGCATAATATACGAGCAGTACGACTGGAAATCAAAATTCTCTTGAATTGATTTGTCTGCTTTCACTCTCCGTTCTCCTCGAGCTCTGTAAACTCTCTCCATGCCACTAGGTCACTTCCTCTTTCTCCCACATTTTCCAATTTCCTATGCATGCCACCAACAATAAAATATGGGGTATATGGCACTGACAGGTCGTGCTGATTGTAAATTTTATCCGAGTTGCTCGAAATTGAAATCATGACATGCTGACTGCCAAAGGAAGTTGTGCAAGTAATCAACTATAATATGTATGTCCACATGTGTGCTCGTTCTTGTACACATAACTTTATTAAGGGTGCACCAACAACTTTGTAGGAGCTCGTAAGCTAGATATTTTATATTTTTTATATGGTGATTAGCTTTTTAGAGGGATAAGAATTATTTTTCAGACTATGGTTATGGCAGTCATCTTTCAACGCTCTTCTATGTTCAACGGCAGTCATGGCAGTTATGTCTACAGAATGTTAATTTTTTCCTCTCCGTAACTACTAACTCTCTGTACAAGATATAACAAGGTTATAAGACATGAACTATCTTTACGACGTTGACGGTGGACCCTTAACGTAGATAGGGTCACCTGGGGCAAGTTTAACATAGTTTTGAAGTAGTTTGGTTTTGACCTCAAATATCTGATCACTTAGGTACTTTTAATGAACTGCAACCATACTATATGATTTGTCTGGTTTATCTGTACATG
>JAQIVE010003976.1:0-15477 GCA_034698285.1 Sminthurinus bimaculatus | reverse complement strand
GTTCATGCGATCTTTACTCAAGTAGCCCCATTCATAATATTCTATTGATAATTCTTTGAAGGATTTCGACGCCGCGCGATGCATTTTTCAGCGTTTTGACCACACTCAAACGTTCCTAAACGTTGTCTTGTTAAAATCAGAACAAGTGCATCGAAAATCGAAATATTATCCAAGAGGATGCACTGATAGAACAATAATAATACCAGTAACCAATAATTGGTGCTAATTATTGTTAATTGTTAGTTTAACGCAAGAAATAAGTAGACGGCGAGCATAAAGAGAAAGCTGGAGAAACCCGGACATTGATTTCCGGTTTCCGGTACTTCTGACGAATGATAGTTTTTCGATTCGATTTTAGATTCATAAGAAAAAAATTAGAAAAATCTCATTTTATTCATATTTTTACACAGCCTTTGCTTCCTTTTCCATAATATTTTTTACAATGATAAAATTATGTTCTGGATTCTGGTACAATGATAAAATGCAGAGACAGAGACCATGTTATAACGTACGTACGTAAAGCATAAAGTGTACAATAATAGAATACATGTATTTTTATGTATCTAGTATCTTCTAAAAACAAGCACAATTACGACTGAAAATTGTGATAAAAATCATTATTGAAAAACAAAGTAAATGTACATAATTATAATAACTTAAAACGAAGAATGACTGACACGGCTGATACACAAGTTTCTGTCTTTTTGCTGAATTTTGTGAAAAGTTTGATGCTACTAAGTATCAACGATCAACGATCAAAGTTGAAGATTGAAGACTGTCGAGTCCGCAGTCAGCAGTGCTGACTTTTGAGCTACATTTTGTAACATTTATACTGTAGAATGTGAATTGAAGGTACATAGTATAATAGACGACCTTTGGTTGACCTCCATCCTTTTGTTTCCACTTTCATCCCTTTTTGTCACTCACAGCATTCAAGTCAGTTTTTATTGTAGATAAAAGATAAAGACTAAAGACAACGTGAGTCACTTTACTATTCCGCACAAAACTGTAGAAAGAATAAAAATACAACCATAATTAAGTATTATTTACTTACATTGACCTTTAAAATAAACAATGGACAAGGGAAAACGCAAAAAAGGTCAACACATCAAAAGTCGACAAACCTTTGGAATGGCGTCCATAATGCATTTAATCAGGGGCTGTAATAAAATGAAGCAAATTAGCATTATTATTTTTTACTTTAGTTACCTTTGTAAATATTTACTTTTACTTTACTTGCTTAAAATTAAAACTGTTACCTTGTAGCTTTCACAAAACTCTTCGGATGGATCTAATTTGCCTTCACTTTGGTCATAGCAGGCCCAGACAATGGGGGCCGCTTTGGCCATCAAGTTCTTGGGGATTTCTCTCTTAATGAATTTTGCCACTGTCTCCTTTTCCAGGATTGACTCTGGGGTTAAAATACCCTCCGTTGTTGCAACACATTTCAAAATGCACTGAAAAGTCGTTTCAAGTTGTCAAAAACAAACGATTTTGGTTTTTTCGTATACATTTTCAAAACCTTGTTTTTTTTAAAATTTTTATCATGATAACAACTGATAACTTACATTCATTTTCGCAGCTTTATCTTTTCCATTTTTAAATTTCATGGACTTTGTGCACTTTGAGATGCCCCCCATTTGTCTTTTCTAAAAATTGAAGCAAGATAGTTTTTTATTTTATTTTTCAAGGCATGAACTTGGCAAGAACCAAGAACATTCTTTGTATTATTATTTTTTGAAAAAACTGGGGAAAAAATGCAAAATGACCATTAGCATTGAAACTGCAGCTTTACACGGCATATCTGGAGCGCCTTCTTCCTCTTCGGCGGCCACATCTAACTGGGACTTGAATAGGAAAAAAGATCAATTTAAAAAATATTTTCCGTATTTTTGACCTTAATTAAATTTAAAGGTTAGGTAGATGAAACACTCACATCATAAAAGATGGAAAGGGTCAGGAGGAAAACAAAGGTGTAAGCAAGTCCGTTTCGTTCCATTTTTGCATTTATTTATTTCCAGCAAGCTTTATCTTTGTCACAAGATAAAAAATTTCTGCAAAAATTGATAAAAATTAAAATTTATTCTTTTAAAAAAATTCTCCTTTTAATTCTGTTCCTTAAACGTTGAAGTAAAAGTACTTATGTTATGTATTTTTATTTTTTCACCTGGAGAAATAAAATAATAGAAACTAAAATTGCTTTTTTGATGATAAACTTGACAAGAGAACAACAATCAAAAAATTAGTTGATGGATTGATGGAACAAGACGAACTACATAAAGCAGCTGAATAATAATTGAGATAATTTTTTAACTAATATTTAATGTCTATAATCTACGGAATTTGACTATGAGCACTCTGCACAGTTGTGCGCTACTCGGCAAACTGAAGCTGGAAAATTATCTTCATCTCATTTTCCCATTTTCGTTTTTTTAGTTTCAACATAATTAAAAGCTGTTAACTTATTTTGCCTCTTTGTTGTTTTTGTCACCTCTTCCTCTTTTTTGTTTGCAAGTATGTACTTATGCATATCAAGTGTATGTATTATATAAAATACCATGACCAATTCACAGTTAAAGTGTTAGCCGTTGACAGTTGACAGAAAATGATGAGTAGTAAATTCATGCAGAGATTTTTTTAATTGATGATTGACTTTCACGATACAAAAAAGTGGATCCATTTCATTTCATTCCTCGTATAGATGCATATTATTATGTAGACAATAGGAAAAAATGGAGCCACATTGTTCCTTAATTCTATTGATTTTACGTTGAAATATAAGAATATTAAATGCAAGTTCGTATTAATCATGATTATGAAAATTTTTTATGGTGATAAATACAACGAATGCTTGAGGTTGCCCAAATAAAAAAATACTCTAGATTCTAGATTTGTCAAAACAAGTTGTCCAGCTTTGATGATGGAACTCTTTTTCAGTTAAATATGCATTGTGCAGTATTATAGACATTTACGCATAGCTATTATTACTTATATCTATTATCTATATTATATTATGAATACCGATCATTTATATTATGAAAGCTAATTAATGGTCGGTTAATTGTTCAACTTAAATTTTGTCACACTTTTGTTCCATGAAAGTTGACTGACAACTTGAATTTCATACTTTTTACTTGCTCAACCTTTGAATTGATCTGGTCTTTGATTTTATAAAGTTAAAAGCTTTGATTGAAGGCTCTCTGGACAAAGTTGACAGCTTAATTTTTGGTGAATTATTTTTGACATTCAACATTAAATACAAAAAAGTATTTTCATCTCTGATTCTGACAGGTAGACACACACAAACCTGAAAAAACATTCTCAAGTTCTCGAGTAAAAAGTAAAAAGGCCATTTAATATAAAATGTTGTATAAGCTTATTGAAGTTAAACTTAAGGACCTACTTAATAGTTTTAAGTACTATTTTTATGTGTGCATTGAACATTGAAGCATTCTGCAGCTTGACACTTTGTCATTTTCATGAAAAAATAATTAAGAGCGAGCCAATAAGTCGATCAGGTCATTCAGTCTTTATAGTCAAGTCCAAAACAAACAGCAAGCCAAAAGCCAAAAATCAAATGATGAAAAAACAAAGGATCTGTCACTTCATTTTTTTTAATTGACATAAAAGTATGCGCTCCTCACTTCCCCATTGTTGTTGAACACTTTTTAACGTAGATCAGATGTAAGTATAATATATTATGGAGTATAGATTTTGTAGATATTTTTCTAATATGCTTGAATACTTTTATCACACGTAATATTTTTTGGCCACGCGTGTAGTAAAATTGAGTACCTCTGCAAGGCATTTTCATGCATTTACCTACGTATTCCTATTGTTGGAGTGAGAAGTAAGAACCAAAGCTAAAGTGATGGGTCTCATCTTTGCATGCTGTTTAAAGTGAAATGAGCTGTGAAACAGTAAAAAGCTGCCGGTGTCATAAATCATAAATAATAGTCGTCGAAAAAAGGGTATTATTATGAAATGATTGACAGTTTTTAGTTTATGTGCGTGTAAGTACGGTCCTCGTTTTATGCTGATTACTGATGCACATGCTTAGATTTAAGTATAAGTATTAAGTAAGTATAGTAAATATAAGTAGGTAGGCGAGAGCACAATAATATACTCAGTATACTCAGTAAATACTCATTAGACGACAAGCAGAATGCCATTCGCCATTGTTGTGCATTTTGATCTTTGATTTTTCATGTGTGAAAAGTTCCGTAATAATATTTTTTAAACAAAAGGGAGGCCAGAGATGAGAGACTGATATTATATTATATTATTATACTTTAATATTATGGACTGGAGTGATGGGTGATGGATAGACAGGATGTGATGAATACAAAAAATACGTATCATAATATATCATATTTATATCACATATCACAACATTTTCAGCTTCAACAATAATACAATTGTAAAACCACAAAGGCTGGTCAGTTCCACTTTTCACTAATTACGAATCATATATTTACTTACACATACTTACACAGTGTAATATAGGTACACATACACCATACACACTATGTACAAACATATTATTATGTTGGCGTATTAAGTATGTAAATATGCGTATATATAAAAATAATTTGTAATAAATTATTATAAACACGAGAATCAATCTTGTAAACTATTTAAGGGCGATCAACAATGAATGAATACTTAGTATTTAATTTAGGTACATAAATCAGAAGAAGAAAATGCATGACTTTGACGCCGCTTACTTTTTACGGTCGCGGAAAAGAATTTCTGGAGGTTAAGAGTGGTATGTAATATGCAAGCATTTTAGCTAATTCTTGCTCATTCTTGCTCCTTATCGTACTACAGACTACAGACTCTACATAAATAAATACACAAATCATGTCACAATGTAAAAGCATTGTACCTCTACTGGAGCTGCAGCTGCCGGGAGAATTCCCGTATTTCCCCTTGTCGGCTCTATCTCCCTCTCTCTCCCCGGTTGCCGGGCCGACGGTTTGTTGTTGGTGCTCCATCCATCCACTGCCTCCAAATTGTGAATTCTCTCCCCTCGTCATAATTTACACTTTTTCCTTCAGCTGATCCGACTTTGGAACTGGACTGTTGAATAAATTGTCAATCGGTACAATAACTATTTTTTACTATTTACACAATATCGTTAATATCCTCACGTCTTGATCTCGTTTGTTGTCATTTCCCCTTGTACATATTACATATTGGTTTTCTATTGTTACATTTTTTATCGTCACCCGGTTCTCGGTTTTTTCATCAACTTGCTTGCCTTTGCCTATACCCTTCAAGCTTCAAGTCGTCTCTCTTATTTTTTTACCTTTTGCTTTTAAACTTTTTTTTATTTTTTCCCTTCGCCCAAAGTTTTTCTTGTTTTACATTTCACAGTTTTGCCACTTTTTTGTCTATTTTTTGTAAATTCTCGTAACATAATAAAAAATTTAATACTACTAACTAACTACCATTATAAATACCTAAAAGATTGTAAGTATTTTTTTCATTATAGTTTTTTCGATTTTCGGATATTTTTTGAAGCCTCAACAAAAAAGAAAAGTGGGCAAATATAGAAAAATATTTAAAATGACGACAGTCATCAGTTATTTTCCACGGGATTGAAGATTGAAGTTGTTTAAATAAAGATTAACCATGAACTTGAAGCACTTGATGACCGTCATTGCTCCAAATACAGACGTGAGAAAAACAATTAAATAATAATTAAAACTAAGTACAGAAAAATTTAATTTTCTTGCATTTTTTAAAAATAAATACGCATACAATCTAAAAAGACTCATTGAATTAATTTTGAATTTTAAAAAACGACATTTTTTTTAGCATTTAAAATTTTCAATCGATCTATCTTTTGATTTTTTATATGTATGTACTGTAGAATGGAGCAGATCGAATCACGTCTCTGTGTTGGTCCCCCAATAACCTCAAGTTGGCTGTGTGCGGGAAGGAAAAAGTTGTCTACTTGTACAATGACCAGGGCGAAATTAAGGACCGATTCCCCACTCGCCCGTGTGATCCAAAGGTAAAAAAAATACAAAGAACGATTTAGAAACCATCTTTACCATTTTTCTAAAATATTTTCCATTTTCCATGCTTTCTTAATTTTTGTATTTTTCCAAAAATAAATATGTTTAGTATGGAATGACGAGCTACATCGTGACCTGTCTCGTCTTCTCCCCCGACTCGACCAAAATTGCCGTGGGTCAGAGTGACAACATTGTCTACATTTACAAGCTGGGCGAGGACTTTGGGAAGCAGAAAAAGTCCATCACGAACAAGTTTCCCCAGCCCGCGAGTGTTGTCTCCATGATCTGGCCCAACGAGCTCGAGTTTCTGTGTGGGCTCATTGACGGCAAACTCCGGCACACTCCCGTCCTACCCACCAAAACCAAGAGCAAAACCTTTTTCAACCCCGAGTCACCCAATGTTGCCCTCGTTTCCAAGTAAAAATAATATTAAAAAATCTATTTTTTCAATTTTTTTTACAATTTTCCCAAAATCTAGGTTTTTAAAAATTAATTTTGTTTTTTCAGTCCAAATGGCACGGAAATTGCCGCCGGATTTACCGATGGTCGAATCGCCCTCTTTGCCATTGAAGACTCGGATACTCCAACTTTGGTAAAAAATGCATCTTTTTTTGAAAATTTCAAAACTTTAGAAAATTTGAGAAAATCGTCGTTTTTTGAAAATCTTGTATGTAATTTTTTTAAATTGCCCTTTTTTGAAAATCCTGTAATTTTGGAAACTAGGAAATGGTCTTTTTTTGAAATTCTTGTAGCTTCAGAAAATTTTAGAAAATGACCTTTTTTGTAAATCTCACAATTTTAGAAAATTTCAGAAAACAGTCTTTTTTTTGTAAATCTCGTAATTTTAGAAAATTTCAGAAAACAGTCTTTTTTGTAAATCTCGTAATTTTAGAAAATTTCAGAAAACAGTCTGTTTTGTAAATCTTGTAATTTTACAAAATTTTAGAAAATCGTCTCTTTTTTAAAATCTTGTAATTTTAGCATATTTTACCACTATTTTACGTTTTTTCACCAGCTGACTGTAATCCATCACCCCTGCTCCCCCTTCGCCCTGGCCTGGGGGACCGAGTCAATTTTGGCGGGGGGTTGTGACAAAAAGATTTTGGTGTATGACCGCGCGGGGAAACTCAAGCAAACTTTTGACTACACCCGGGACGAAAAGGACCACGAATTTTCCATCGCCTGCGCCTCGCCCACGGGCCAATCAGTCCTTTTTGGGACGTTCAACCGGCTCCGGATCTACCAGTGGTCGGCCAAGCGACGAGCCTGGGAGGAGGCCAGCGTCAAGGACTTTCAAAATTTTTACACCATGACCGTGGCCAACTGGCGTAAAGATGGCACCAGAGTGGCTCTGGCCACCTTGCCCGGCGGCCTCCATTTTTTCGAGAGTATTCTCAAGTAAGTCGACCAAAGATCAAAACACATACAAAATTAGGCCATGCTTTGATTTTTTTAAACTTTTTTTCTATTTATGAAAAAAGGCGGTCAAAAAATTCAAAATTTGAGGTCACGTACATCACGCCAAGTCACGCAATTATGAAGATGTCAGGCTCAGGGTTGGAGGCCAGTTTGAAGAGCAAGTACAGCGGAGAGATTGTGGACGTGCGCTTGATGGGGAAGGACAAATACGCGATTGCGCAGACGATGGAGACGCTGTTGATTTGCGACATTGAGCGCAATCTGGTGAGCGAGATTCCCTGGTCGGAGACGGACGACAAGGAAAAGTTTTACTTTGACAACCCAAACTGCTGCATGATCTTCAATGATGGGGAGATGATCCTCGTCGAGTATGGACGGGACGAGATTTTAGGGACCTTTCGGACCGAGTTGGTCAACCCCCATGTCATCAGCGTCCGGATCAACGAGCGGCTGCCCAGACACCCCGGGTCAAATCACAATGCCCCGAATAATAAAAAACTGGCTTTTCTTCTTGACCTCAAAACTATCGCCATTGGTAAGTCAAAAAAAATTGTTTCACTTGTACGAAAATCGTTTTTACATCGAAAATTCTGACATTTTGTACACAAGAGATTTTTAAATTTTGACATTTTTCGCCAAAACTTGTTTTAAATCGAAAAGTTTGACCTTTTCACCAAAATTCATGTTAATCCGAAAATTTTGACCTTTTTTACCAAAATTCATGTTAATCCGAAAATTTTGACCTTTTTTACCAAAATTCATTTTAATGCGAAAATTTTGACATTTTTTTAGTTGACCTCGAGTACAGTTTGTCCTTGGGTCACATTGTCCACGACTCGAAAATCGACTGGCTGGAACTCAACGAGCTGGCTCATAAGGTCAGTTGTCACGTTTGACATTTAATTTACAAAATTTGAGCTTGACCTTTGACCCGAAATCTAAATTTCTTTGCTTAAATTACAGCTTCTATTTAGAGACCGTCGGATGCGCCTGATGCTCGTCGATGTGGACACCATGATGAAATACACAATCCTCCAGTTTTGTAACTTTGTCCAGGTATCCAGAAAGATTTATAAAAAAGTTGAATTTTCCCGCATTTTTGACACCGCGAATTTTTAAAATAATAAAGTTGATTATTGTTTGGATTGATTGTAGTGGGTGCCCCAAAGTGACGTGGTGGTGGCCCAGAGCAAGCGGTGCATCTACGTGTGGTACAATATTGACGTGCCGGAGCAGTGTGTCGAGACGGAGGTCAAGGGGGTCGCCTTTGACGTCATCAAGGAGAACCAAAAGACGGCGGTTCTCATCCAGGACGGCAATGCGATCCACGAGTTTAACCTGGACGAGTCCAGGATCGAGTTTGGAACCGCGATCGACGACGGGGACTTTGTTCGGGCCATGGCCTTCCTGGAGAGTATTGAGCCCTCCTCGGATACGGAGAGTATGTGGAGGATCCTCAGTAAGGTCACCCTGGATGCCCGGGAACTGTTGATTGCGGAACGGGCGCTTTGTGCCCTCGGGGATATTGCGAGGTTAACATATTTTCTGAAGTTCTAGTTATTTTATTTTTTTAATAGAGAGAAGCCGTAATTTTTTTTAAAGAAATCCTTTTCCTTGAATCTAAAAGCTCGAAATTCAATTTTGAGGACCCGAATTCAGAACCTCACTAGTAAAATGAAAAAAAGGCTGAAATCCTTGCTTTCAACATTTTTTTACCGGTTAATTTTAATTTTGTTGAAAAAATATTAAATTTAGGGCAAAATTCGTTCGAGACACGCTAACGGTTGCGATGAGGGTGGAAGCGGGTAATTTTGAATATTTAAAATTTGAAAATGCTTAAAAACAATTTATGATTCGAAAATCAAACAATTACATGAATTATTGGAATAAATTCAAAATTTTCATGAATTTCATTTTATTTTTTGCATCTTTTTCTCCAGAGGGTTTGGCCGAACCTGGAGAAGGCGCCCATTGTCACGAAGTTCAGGCCCGACTGGCCATTTTAGACGGTCAGCTAAAGTTGGCCGAGGCCATTTTCCTCGACAACAATGATGTTGAGAGTGCCATCAGCATGTATGAATGTAAGAAAATTCAGAAAATTCATAAAAACCCCGGCAAAATTTGAATTAAACCCCAATTAAAATTTTCGCGCTAAAATCACAAATTGTAAAATCTCCCTAATTTTACAAAAAGAAAAAAATAATTGGGCATACTGTAAAATTATTATGGTCCACAGGTATGCACAAATGGGAGGAGGCCATCGGTCTGGCCCAGGTCAAAGGTCACCCGTACCTCAAAAAGCTGGTGGACGACTACCTAGGCTTCCTCACATCATCTGGACAGTACGAGCTGGCGGCCGAGTTCCTGGAGCGCAATGGAAATCCTTTATATGCTGTTCAACTGTATCTTGAGGGCGGACTCCCGACCAAAGCTTCCAAGTAAACTTTTTTTAATTCTTCAAAATTTTGAAATTTTTTCAAAAACCACAATTTTTTAAACATTTTTAATTTTAGGCTGGTAATAACCCACCCGAAAATGGAGCTGGACCAAGAGACGCTCAACCAAATTAGCACCGGACTATTCAACGGGGATTTTTTTGAAGAGTCGGGAGACTTCTTCGAAGCCACCGGGAACAAAAGCCGGGCCCTGGAGTGTTTCAAAAAAGCCAAATCCTACGACAAGGCGATCCGACTAGCCAAACAAGCTTTTCAAAACGAGGTGGTGACCTTAGAGGAGGAGTGGGGTGACTACTTGACCTCGAATCGACAGCACGACGCCGCCACGAATCACTACATTGAGGCTGGACGACTGACCAAGGCTCTGGACGCCGCCATTGAGTCTAGACAATGGAAGAAAGCCCTGCAGATTATAGAGGTTGCAAAAATAATTTAAAGTTTATAAAAATTGACCTCTGACCTTTGACCTTTGACATCTTGAATTTTTTTACATAGGCCATCGACGACACCGAGTCCGTTACCAACCAGTACCTAAAGATTGGCGCTTATTATGAAAATGCGAACGACTTTCACCTGGCTGAAAAGTGTTACAATAATGCTGGTGACCCCAAACGATCCGTCGACATGTACACGAAAAAAGGTCAGTTTATTTTCATTTTTTTACAATTTTGGGGTTTTTTCAAAAAATTGTTGGATTTTTCAGTAAGGGTATTTACTTATCTTTGACCTTTGCCTTTTTTAAAATTTATTGAAGGAATGTGGGAGGATGCCCATCGAGTGGCCACCAGCTCGGTTCGAGGTCGGGATGAGCTGACCCAAAAATATGTGGCCGAGGCCAACGAGTACCAAAAGCAAGGCAAGTTCAATCAGGCCGAGAAACTTTATATTGCAGTGGGTCAACAGGATCTCGCCATCAGTATGTATGGCACGGAAAAACTGTAAGTTTTCTTCATTTAAAATCTTTTTGGAACTAGAAATCCTTGTTTTCCGGCGCAAATTGCGAATATTCAAAATTTGAAAAATAGCCATTTTCAACAGTCAAAAAGTATCTTTTTTTTAAAGTAAAATTCGCTGTTTTTAGTCGGCAATATTTCAAAACAACCTTTTTTACCGCTTTAACATTTTTTGAATCAAAATTATTGTTTTTAGGCAAAAACATTTTAAAAAAGGCCAATTTTACCACTCACGTTACCAAAAATTGTCGTTTTTAGCCAAAAATGTTCGAAAAATGAAATTTATACACACAAAAAAACCAAAAATTATTGCTTTTATGCACAAATATTTTTAAAATAAGCATTGTTACACTCCAATGGTCCAAAAATTGCTGTTTTTTGGTGCAAATATATGAAAAATGGCCAATTTTACCACTCAAAAAATGTTCTTGGAGCAAAATTACGGAAACAACGATTTTTAACAGTGAAAACACGCGTTTTCAAAAACATCGTTGTTTTTTGCAGCAAAATAGGCCAATTTTCAAAATATTATAAATTGCACAAGTATAGAGTAGAAAAAACATTTTTTAGTCAAGCTCATTATTTTGAATTACACTAAAATAATTGAGTAAAAAAACTGCCTCATGTTTCATACATACAGAAAGCCAAAAAAAATTTCTTGTTTTAACTGAAGAAAAATTCATTGTATTAATTTTTTCCGTCCAGTTTCGACGACATGCTTCGCCTAGTCCAAACCTACCACCCCGAGCACATGGCCGACTCCCACAAACACGTGGCGGACATCATGCGAGAAAATGACAATTTAAAGGGGGCCGAGCTCCACTACCTAAAAGCGGGTCATTTTCAATCCGTGCTGGACATGTACCAGGAAAAGGGACTTTGGGAAGATGCTTACCGGGTAAAATAATAAAGAAGCCGCACCTATTTTTAAACTACTCTAATTTTCCCGCCAATTTTACCAGTTTTTGCAAACAAAATTCAAATTTTGTACTTTGATAATCATCTAAGGTGGCCAAAGCCCACGGTGGAGGAAAGGCGGGGAAAATGGTCATTTTCGAGTGGGCCAACAGCCTGGGTGGCGAGACGGCGGTTCGGCTCCTCAAAAAATTCGGCCAGCTTGAAAACTGCATCGAATTTTGCTGCGAGAATAATAATGTGAGTCAAAAACCCCACAAAAATCAAAGTCTGAATTTCGGCAATAATTTTCGCAACAATTTTTTAACATTAAATAAAATTTGTTTAAAAAAATTCAGTTTGCCTTCGCCCTGGAAATCGCGAGCATTGGCTCCAAGGAAAACATGCCGGCGGTCCATTTAAAATACGCGCGCTTCCTCGAGTCTCAAAACAAGTTGGAGGAGGCCGAGACGGAGTTTATTGCTGCGGAGGAGCCCAAAGAGGCCGTTGAAATGTACATTCGTCACGGGATTCTGCAGAAGGCGGTTGAAGTGGCGGACAATCACGTCAAGGATGACCTCCAGCGTGTTCTTCTCATTCACGCCCAAGTCCTTTTTGAGGAGAAAAAGTATCCACAGTTCGAATCCGTCATTTTGAGGGCGGAGAAACCCGAACTCGCCATCGAGCTTTATAAGGCAAAAAAGCGTTTTTTGCAAGAATTTTCCAAAATCACGATTTTTACAGCATTTTTCAAAGCTCGCAATTTTTGCAATATTTTTAAAATCAGGATTTTTGCAGTATTTTTCAAAATCAGGATTTTAGCAGAATTTTTTAAAATCAGGATTTTTGCAGTATTTTTCAAAATCATGATTTTTGCAGCATTTTTTAAAATCAGGATTTCAGCAGTATTTTTCGAAAATTGCGATTTTTGGAAATATTTAAATTCTTGATTTTTTTACAGAGAAAAGGAATGTGGACAGAGGCCTTCAAACTGTGCAAAGAGTACGCGCCACAGAACCTCAAGAAGTTGCAAAGTGACTACGACGAAAGGTCAATGGCCCCCAACCAAAATATTGACCCCATGACGGTCATCAACCAGGCCAAGGAGTTTGAACGGTTGACCGAGTACAAGAGAGCCATTGACTGCTACTTGTCCTTGAATAAAAGCAACCTGGGTCATGACCTCGCCCTCCTCGAACGGACTTGGACAAGGGTGAGCTTTTTTATTCGACTAATCTTTGGCATGTTTCATTGCAGATCATCCACACTGCTTATCTTTAACATTAAAATTTCTTTCCTGTGCGGAAAAAAATCCAAGCGGCGTTCAACTCTTACAATGAATAAAAAACGGCAAAATCCAAAAAAGTTGAATTTTTATGGGAAATTAATATTTTAGGCGGGAGAATTGGCGACCAAATTTCTGCCGATGGAGCCGTGCAAGCACTACGTGACCAAAATTGGTCCCCTGCTCATCAGTCTCAAGTCGTACCACAACGCGGCGGTTTTCTACCTGGACACGAATCTCCAGCAGGATACCCTTGACGCCCTGATTGGCGGGGAATTGTGGGCTGATGCCAAGGCTGCGTCCAAGGAGATGGGACCAAAGTAAATCGAACAAAACAAATTTAAGAATGACCTGTGACCTTCAATTGACCTATCGAAAAAATTAATGTTCCTGCTTTTTTTATACTTCCAAAAGGTGGGAAGAATACGTGCGGAGACGTCACACGGACTTTCTCAAGAACGCCGGACAAGTGGAGCAGCTGGAGGATGTCAATTTTGTGGCGGCCCTTGACCTGCTGTGTGAGCAAGGTCACTGGACCAAGTGTCTGGAGCGGGCCAAGAAGAACGAGGGACTGTTGCATCACTATGCGGGTCGCTACGTTTATTATCTGTTGAAGCAAAATCAGGTTTGCCCGTTTTTTATCATAATTTCGGTTTTTAGAAAAATGGCGGCAAGTACGAAAAAACGTTTAAAATGCGTTTTATTTCATAATTTTGCCGCCAAATATTTGTAGCCGATCGAAGCCATGCTCATTTACATTCAGCACGGAGTTCCCGCCAACAAGCATCACTATCCCCTGTACCGCGGGATTTCCGAAATGATTTTTATGGACCCCCGACTGGACAATTTTGACAATTGGACCAACCTCAGAAATCTTCTTTTTCAACTTGTAATCATCTTTTTATGACTTTTTAATTTCAATTTAAAATTTTAATTCTACTTTATGCTACATTTTTGAATTTTCCCGCGGATATACAGATTGGTTCAATAACGGAGACGCCGGACTGCGGAGGTCACTCCCACGTGGAGTTTGAGCACTTTCTCATCATTGTCCACTATTACTGTAATCGGGCGGCCTTTGCCGACGTTCCGGGGCTGGAGACTCTGAGTGCAAAGTGCTCCGTTTCTCTCCTACGACACAGCGACGTCATCCCCGTGGATCGAGCTTTTTATGAGGCGGGAATCGCCTGCAAAGTAAATTTAAATTTTTCAAGTTGTCCTTGATTTTGTGCGATTTTTAAATGGAGCATTTTTCACTTTTTACTAAAATCCGGAATTTTTTTAAAATACAGAAAGTTGGCTGGGACAGCATGGCGTTCGTATTTTTAAATCACTATCTGGACATTCACGACGCCATTGAGGAGGGAGCCAAGACGACTGAGATGCTGGACAACTCGGACCTTCGCAACACGGACATTCCCCTGAGCGTCAACATGCCCTCCAGCATGTGCGTCTCGGACGAGGCCCACGATGAAGTTAAAGGTTGGCCAATTTTTAATTCCATTACTTTTTATTACACATTAAAATTTCAAGTTTTTAGTTTGTTGAATTATGAAAAAATAATCCTCGTTATTTAATTTTTATTTTGTCTAGAATGGGTTCTGGCTGCTTCAATGGATCGATCGATTGCACAGGTAGACACGAAAAATATACTTTAAAATATATTTCTTCAAAATTAGACTTTATACTCAGGATGCCTTGTGACAAGAATTTGTTCGCCAAGCGGCGTCGAACTTGAACAAAATTTACGATGTGAATTTGTGAAGAATTTAATTGTAATAGCTAATTATTTATTATTTTTAATTCAGGAACTCCGACTGGACGACCGAGGCCTTTACGAAGCCTCCCTGTTAAACACCCACCATCAACGGTATGATGACCCCTGTCTGGTCACGGGCTACCCCGCACATGGCTCCAGAGTGACCTTCCGAATCCCCAACAAGGTGGCCAACAAGGAGGACTGGAACAAACTCTTTATGACCGCCAAGAGTGGTCAATACCCGCGGGTCACCGACATTTTGGAGTTTATCACCCGGTGGTGCGGCTCAAATCCTAATTACAGTCTATAAAAAAGTAAATCTCAACCGGAAGAGACTGCACAATGGACAATGTTTGACCTTTTTAATATTTTTTTCTTATTGTTTTAACCCCGTTTAACAAAAATGAAACTAAAAAGTACCTTAAAATGTAAAAAATGTTATTTTGATTTTACCTTTCTTGCTTAACTTAAATTCTTAAATTTAATTTAATTTTCTATTTCAAGTTAAAAAAACTTAAAATAATAAGACTATCTAGTATTATTATAATTATAAAAAATAAAAAATATTATAGTAGTTGTTTTTCTAGCTACAGAATGTATGAAATAAGCACTTACCATTTACTACAATAATATTATTGATTATTGTTATTATTACGTACCTTTGTGAACTTTGATGTCAATACAA
>JAQIVE010003975.1:0-15480 GCA_034698285.1 Sminthurinus bimaculatus | reverse complement strand
GGAATTTAAGTAGCCTCGATAATCGGGATTTTAATGACCTCAATTAATAGAGAACTTCAATGGCCTCAATTATTAGGAATTTAAATGACCTCCATTTATGGAGAATTTAAATTCCCTATTAACTGAGATCTTGTGATAAACTCCGGTCATCGGATACGGATTTTATTGATGTCATACGAATCCCCTATTCTTTGAGGCCATTCCCGTTCCCTATTCTTTGAGGTCATTCCCCTTCCCTATTCTTGTGGTCTTGTGACAGCGTTACACCACCGGATACGGATTTTATTACAGTTAGATTTATACAATTACTATTGTTAGCAGTGTTTTAATTTCCAATTGATGATCCTATAGTATTACTATTGCCATTGTCATCGTGATCATTATATGCATATTATATGAGCCAAAATTGTCCAAGGAACTCTTTATACATTATTATGCATTATTATAAAGCTGACCATACAGAAGACAGTAACGTTACTGTATGAATGTAGTGAACTTTTACTTGATGGTATGATCATCTTCTTGTGTTTTGTTATGGTGTTTTGTTCATTATACAAACAGACAACCGATCAAAATTCCAATTTGAATCCCATCACTACAAAAGCAGACTCTCCATCTCCATATGTAATAATACTATAGTGTATATATTATGTTTTTGTATTGTATATTATTTCTATCAAAAGTCAAACAATGGGAGCTAACCTTATTAGTTTGGGGAACGGACTAATCATTATCCTTTAATTATGTATGTACATATATTTTTTGATCATCCTCTTTAAACAATTGCCGTACGAAAATTTACTGTTTTTATACGGTTACTATATACAAAGCTGTGCTTTTGATGGGAAACATGTTTTAGAAAGCCGCAAAGTATTACATAGCAAAAGGTTTAAGGTATTTATTGAAAGCAAAAGTTACAAAGAAGTATATTGTGCCACTCGACATGAGAGTATATACATATAATTTATTTGGAAAATGTGAAACCGTGTCGTGTATTATACCTACGTAGCTACTTTCAATAGTATTTCTATTACAAATTAGTAAATTGAATATTATAAGTCTTTGAATTTCAACAGGTATGAGATAATCGTTGTTATTGACAATATTGTTGATGAGTGAAAATAATACACAACTCACCATCGGGTATAATAACTAGAATGATTTGATGCAGAAGATGGAAACACTGTTGTGATATTAAAACATGTGATGTAAAACTTTCAAAGGCGAACAACAAAAAGAAAAGGAGATGATATATTATGTATTATGAATGATAATGATGAAACAACTTTGATGTGTAAACAAAAGAATAATTGAATCAGAATGGTATAGAAAATGAAGTTGGACAGGGGACGGACCGTTGTAGCCACAGACACGGACAAACCCACTCAATCGTCTCAATAAGGTTTTAACTTGAGCCATCAAATCAAAATCAGTTATCAGACACATACACATACTAGCAAGCTTTTTTTATTATTTTCATCCCATCATTTCTATTTCTCGAGACCATCACATTGTATTATCTTTCGATTTTTCTGTCTCTTAATCTTATACGAATATCGACATCGGCAGAATAGTATAATGGAAACGTATATCTATACTCATGTGTTTGTGGAGAACCGATAGATTATGCATTATGCATCATACTAATACTCAATAGTGATGGTTCAGTTGACTCTTTCATTTTCCCTTCTTTTTGAGATTCGTCTTCTTGTTAGTCCTTTCCCCTAATATTTTCAAATGTACACCATCTAGAATCGTCTTCATCATGAAACATGAAACACACACACAAACGACCAACGAAGGATCAACTTTTTTCGATATAAAATATGCACACGCATATAATGTACATCGACATTATTTCTATATATGTACATGTTTAATATATCTGTCTGTCTGTAGGGAGAAAGATAAGTCTTTTTTTTACCTGAGAATTCAAGTGACTATGCGTAGATAATGGTATTGTACGGCCAATACAGATATACTTATTCCATGTCGTTTGTATTTAGTTTGCAGTTTGCAGTGTATAAAGACGAATGATTGTGATTGCTGAGTATTACTATTATCAATCTGTTGTGGGTATTATTTGCGTTAGCTCTACCAACCTTTTCCATTATGTTGTCACTTTATACCCTATTATATTTGTCTCGATGCCAATGTAACAGGTATAATAGGGAAGATTGTTATCGTTATCGTTCTTACAATCCTAATTTGACGAGTGGTTTTTTTTACTACGCAACTTTTATATTCAGAATATACGCATAAACGTATTCATGATGTTATACTATGTATATACATAGATTTGTTCTGGCTATGTATATAGCATAAAAGAAGTCAACGGTTGTGTGATATAATTCTTCTATTTATATCTATATAGTTTGTCTTTCGGTCTTTTTGTTTAATATTCAATCGAACACAAGATGAAGTGTATTTACTATATACATATACGCATAATTATTGTCAAACTGCGCTTTTTTGAAGAATATTTAAGCGTCTGCCATAAAAACCACAGTTCAAAAAAGGTATTAATTTTGACGTAATGTTTTGCAGCGTAAGCCTTCTCTTTTGAGGTTATTCACAAAATTGTTTGAAAGAATGAAAAAAGGGGAAATAAAGAAAGAATTAAAAAGTTTAGAAAAGGAGACCTTTATGGCAGTATACATAGAATATGTCAATATATTGTATAACATGAGAAAGTAATAACAATAATAATAATTGTGGAATGCCGAATTGTGAGTTGAGATTTGATCATTTATTCCAGAGTAACGTATAGAGCTGATAAAAGCGGTAAGAATACACTGGCACACAACACATACATGTTGTACATATGCCATAAACTATAATGTGGACTTTAGGTTCAAAAAATTTTCGTGAGCTTACCATGATATCCATTATATTCCTGTAGAGATCTATGTAAAAGCTTGTGTGATTCTGAGCAAGTTGTTCTTGTGATTTTGATTCTGTCTCTGTCTCTCTCTCGCACCTCGACAAAATGAGAAGAAACATGAACATCGTGAACAACATAGTATTAAATATAATGAAGCTCCTCAAATAAATTCATATTATAATCACACGTTGTGTTCATTGTGTATGGAATAAAAAGCAAATACAATAAACAGAAAACGAGAGAACGGAGCTTTTAAACTTCTAAATATGTCGACTTGACTAGCACAATTTAACTTTTTTCACTTGTTCACTTTCAAATTTCAGCATATATATGTACATGTTTGTATATATGCATTACGCTTTGGGTATAAATGTCATGCATGTATATATTATGAGTATGTTGTGCATGAACGTAATGCTGGCACATTTTGTACGTACGTACTTATGCCTAGTTTCCTTGACCATTTAAAACGCCTTGGCCAAAAAATTTGTGTTTAGATACATAACATAATATGACTTTCGAGTAGAAATGAGAGGAGGAAAAAACTGTAGGAACGTTGTGTATCTACAGCTTGTTGTGTTATTATTATTATTTATCATTTTACCGGCACTGTACTATACATAGCGTGAAAGATGGAGACAGATTTTGGTAAAAAAAGTTGTAGTTACGCTGTTGGATTGAGGTTTTATTTGAGGATACAAAACGAGGACCGTAATCGTATTATACATGACGCATAGTGTCACATTCATACAGCTCTTCTTTTCTTTTTCTCCTTATGTCCACCTAGTCAGTCAATGATGGACATGAAAGGAGAAAATCTAGTCCTGTGATATAACTCACAGATATTTATAATGTATGCATCATGTGCACATTCACGTTCTTTTTATCCATTGTTCTCATTACACTGAGGATACACAAGCTCTGTCAAATCCATGGAACGATTACAATGAGACTTGTATTTGCTGTATGGATTTGGTTGAAGCGAGAGGTTCTGCCTCTCTTTCTCTGTATATGTATGTACAACCTTGTTTGTTTTGGTGGAATCGTCTGAGATGGCCGGCAAGCAAGGTTGTCGAGTACACGCTATATTACATAATATTTGACATGATATTACGTTTTATATTATACATTATATGGGGACGGAATGAAGAGTAAGAAGAAGATCTCTGGAAAAAAAATCAACTGCTCTAATCTGCCTTTTACATTGTACTGCGGATGAAAAAATGTTTTACACTAGACTAAATCTTTTCTTGGTTTTCAATGTTGTGTATATATCTTCCCCAACATTGGAAGTTGGAACCCAGATTCATTATTCGTATATATTATACTTACATTGGTAAATACTAACGACAAACACTTTGGAAAGATAGATGACGGATATTCAACTAAATATATTTTTAACAAGCACTACTACTAGGTATATAGGATATCAAACAAAAATGATTTTACAGCATGTTATAAGTTGATATCATAATAAAAAGGAGGTAAAAATTAGTAAAAAATCGTTTTTAGATCTCCAGAAGTTTGCTGACATGACCCTCTTTTGAGCCTCCAAAGGTCAAACCCCGTCAAATAATTTTTTATGTTGCTTGAGAAATTTCTAAATTCGACGTATTTTGGTTTGGAAAAGCGATGGAGTTCGAATCCGAAATCAGAATTTGCAAAAAAAAGAACTTTTCGAAAATGTTTTTTGAAATTATGACCTTCTCTCAGATGGCATTTTGTAGCGTCTTCCTCTTGAGGGCACTTGCTGTGTTGTGCACTCTCTGTTATGCCTTGTACATAATCATGGGATGTGTACATGGATGAAAATGCAATAAGCACATTGATATGTTGTGTTATTATTTCTATGCATTTATATATGACGTGTTTATAAATATCTATGCCTTGTACGTCCGCTCGAAGCCAAAGTAATAATATAATGCAAGGAAGCATTTACCATTTACTCATTGTTGTCGCCATTGACGGAGTAGTTATACATACAACTGATTACAGTATATTATACGTATTATGCTTTCTGTTCAATCCTAAATCTGAAGTCCATTCTTGTCTATGTCTTCTTTTCTTGTTCCCTAAATTTCTGTGCTGACTACTGTGAATGCTGGACTTTTTCCCTATAGGTATTTATTTCAATCATTTTATGAGAGATAAAAGCTGAAGAAGCACAAGAAATCAGTTCAAATTCATTGAAAAACTGAATACTGAATACGCATGAATTTTATTTTCGATATATTTTTCTAATTTAAAAACCCAGATTAAAAGAATCACAAACAAATTTTTATAAGCCTTGTACAACGATGATTTGCCAAATTTCCAATTACTTGTAGAGTACATACACATATACATCTTTAATCTGTATGCATTATGCACTAATGAGTTTACAAAGCGTATTAATATTTGAGAGCGTATAGTAACATTTTGTCTAAAAGTGCAGGTAGGTAACAACCTATAGATAACTCAGGGTCAAGCGTTCCCTTAAGAGACGGGGAAAGATGATTTTGATTCTGCATTGTAGGTGCTCAAGAGTGGGAAGAAAAAGCAATAGATACTTGGAAAGACTGGAGGTGTGAAGAATCGATTTTATCAATGAAGTGGAGAGAACTAGAGTTTCAGTATTATTTGAGAGAGTATTTGGTCAAATGATCCTTTGTTGATTCTGACTTCCTCCTGCATATCTATAAAACAAGATAGACCCATATGCATGTATACATATGTATAATGGTAAACTGAGTATGTGACGTAACATTTTTTTCGCTCTCTTCCATTTTTTGACAAATTTTTTGGGTGCAGGAATACACTGTATATTTAGTGCTATTGAAGATGAGTTGAACTGACGAATGGGTATGGTTTGAGTTGGTTTGAGGTGAGGTAAGTCATAAGAGCTTAAGCAGGAAGTGAGCTATAGAGTTTTTTGCCGGTAGCTATATAGACATCCATGTTTATTGTACATATATGTACGCATGTATGTATCTGTAATAAGTAATAACTACAAAACGTTACAACAATAACACGTATACTACAAAAAAGAACGAAATTCCAGAATATTGGTGCACACATTATTGACGAGGGTATATAATATGTTCGTGTAAATAGAAGCCATCATGCATTGATCCGAATCCTCCAAATAATAGAAAAGATCTGGATGTATTGTATACACATGCATGTGTGGAACAAACACCAAAGCTCATCGGTGTCAAAAGTATATGCATAGATAATATGTCATTCGTGTCGAATGCTTTGAGGACCGGGCTATTTCTTCCCCCCTCCTCTCTCTCTCCATCTCTGATCTCTGAGTCTCATTCAAGCTGTAATGAATAACGACACGTTGTATTTTGTATTCAGTCACTAGGGTATAATGTATATATAGATATATATGTGTGTGCACATTTCAGTACTTTTGGTAGCTGTTGGTTTCTCTTATAGTAAAGGACACACAACATAACAATGAAGGGATGCAGCGGTAGCTTAGTTGAAAATATACATTTCATTATGTATGTATTATGTGGAATGTATAGGAAGGTGAGTGAACAAGCGAACGAGCTCACCTCTCCTCTGTAGTTTTATATTGTATTAGTAATAATCATAATAGTAGTAATAATATGTCTCTCATTGTGTACGTTAACTCAGATTTTTTGTATTTATATTTACAATTTCTCCATTCTTTTCTCCGATTCATTATCACACGCACACTGATACACACATATATACACGCATGTATGTACAGATAGCATACGAGTTTTGGACGTTTCATGTATAATTTTGTGCATATGTATGCGTGGAGAACGTACAAAAAAGGACAAAGAATATTTAAGCTCTGGTCAGGTATGAATGTATGTATATGCACATACATTTTGTATTTTTATCTACGTAAATGTATGCGTATGTATGTATAATGTATATGTATATCTTTCAGGTCTCTAAATTCTAAATATCTGTCTAAATCCCTTCAGTACCACAGGAGAAGCAGCTTGTTCTGCCCTCTTCGTCATCTTCTGTTTGGTCCTGTCCTGTGAAAAGCATGAATTGTGAATGAATGACAAAAAAATAATAGTTTATATAGAAAATGGCACAAAAGGGAGCTGTATATGTAATATGTACACCATTGTATAACACACCTTTTAGTGAGAGCACATTGCTATACATGCATTCAGCAATACAGAGGATCACCATCGGCCGAACTTGTTGGAAGCCCTTTGGGCGAACAAAGGGCACAACACATAAGGTGAAAGGACCTTTGTATCAGGTCATAATATCCAGCCATAGTTCTTATTCTTCTGCTCCTCTTTTTCAAATCATTTACCTCCAACCAAACCAAGCCGAACTAAGCTAATGGCATGGCTGGCTTGTACATATTCAAGTATACATATGTATATAGTATGTAAGTGTATGTATGCATGTACATTTTAACTACCAGTCTTTATGGGCTCTTATAGCTGGTAATATCTACTTTTTTGTAGAATGCTCATACTGTATGTACGTATGCGTGAAGGGCCGTGTATACAATTGGTAATGTTAAGATGGAATCTGATGTATAAGTGTTATGGACGGAAGTGTGGGGAAGGGGCGATAAATTAAAATACGGATTTGTGTTTTCCGTATCTTCTGCACAATTCCTCTGGAATACGGGTTAACTACATATATTCATGTATATTATATAGAGGTCTGGGCTCATAACTTCCATGAAATCCGTATCAATGGCCATAGAGAGATAGATAGATAGACAAACAGGCAGGCTAGGTAAATGAAGAGGAATGCTCTTCAGGTCCAAGTTCTTTTGCAAGCCCCGAAAACCCGCTTTACTCGGTACGTATATACAATACATAAAACCTCTCCCTTTCTTTCACTTACACACACTACACACCTTATTTATGTTCGCTGCATTAGAAGCACAATGCAGACAAACATTCATAGGCTTTTTTTAGAAACAAGAATTTCACTCTCCCATTCTTTCGTTTTCTGTTTCTCTTTCATTCACTCATTATTATTAGCATTATATATTTGTGTGTAGGAACATCACCGCATCAGCCAGAGACCTTTCACTTCCAGCATCCATACTGCATATACATACATATGTATACATGCGTAAAAATATTTTTTTCCCTTTTTGCTTGTGTGACACTGCGTATACACTATACACAGTGTGTGTCTTATATATTGTATTTTATAGCTGTAATTTAGGGCTTAGATCAACTTACGTCACAGAAAAAGTGTACATGTATATTTTACATCGTACCTATATACCGATATACCTATTCACGGGCGTAAAGGTATGCATTATACGTATATAAGAGTTTTTTGCTATTATTTTGTATAATATAATCGTATACTTGGCTCATTCCCCATTTTTATTTGTATACGCGTATTTATATAATGATGGATTTATGTCCAGATTTAAAAGAAATTAAATATGTGACATGTAGGACGAAATAAAGAAGGAGCATGAGATTGAGCGAAGAGGAGAGAGAGAGAGAGAGAGAACGGATGATGGAGCATGATTCTGAGAGTAAATTTGAACTGAACAATCCGATGTACTCCAAGTCCCGCACATTGTATTTTTTATGTATAAGATACGCGGTGTACTTGTACCCAGAATTATCGAATGTACATACACGCATCATGTATTATACACAAGCATACAATGTTTGTATAATGCACGGTTGTTTATTGCATTCTCTTTCTCTCTCTCTCTCTCTTTCTTTTATCTCTTGGCTATTCATTTTTGAAGTAGGTACACAATATTTTCTTTATTCAGTCATTCGTTCACTCATTATCTCACTCTCGTCTATTCCAGAATTAAAAACTCGGCTGGTAAATGGTCGATTGGGGCCAGTTCTTTTATATGCCAGGGTGACTTGAGATCAATCCTAATCATATACGTTTTCATATTTTTCAATGAGTGTAATACCACGCTGGCTTCACTGGGAAAATTAAAGCACACGTACAGTGTGCACTGTTAGGCATCTCACCATTACCATAATAGACCAAGAGTTGTTTTGTTTTCTGTGTATATGGAAGCAGTGCAACTTGGGACACTTGAAAAACTTTTATTTAATACCTAGTATAATAGGGCCGGGGTTTTATAAGTAGTAAAAAAATCAAATTCATTACTATTTATGCCTCTATATATGTATACTTGCGCTTGCTATGTTTTTGAATTCTGAAAAGGGGAAAGGAAATTTTGACAATGGATCAAGTCACTTTTTGTACATGTTTTGTCTGTTGGCATTTGTTCTGGGCTCTGCTCTAATCCTTGCTAAACGAGTCTGACTATTTGTTGATGTTTGCACATTCTCGCTTTACACTCACTGAGGCACAACCAATCTGTATTGCTATGTTACTATCATTGTGATTAGTATACTAATAAATATATGGCTAAAGGCTTACACGCCGTAGAATAGGGAGAAGCAGTTCGAGGATTAGCTTATGAGGTAATCAAATCAAGCATGATCGTTTTATGACAGTTCATCATACGAAAAATCATATCAATGAGGGAATGATGAGGGATAATCTTTTTCTCAGCCCCCGAATGAAAGATGAAGCAGCCCAAAGGCTGTATGTTTTCATTCTAATTTGCACTAGCTAGAATTGATGGTATAAAATATCGAATAATTCCATGCGTAAGTAAACTTTTTGGGAGAAAGAGAGAACTGGTGCAGTACTACATGACGGTGTCTGTACAATAAATAAAGAACTTAGGGGTAAATAACATGGTGTGAATAAATAGGAGGCGAGAAGAGAAAAGTTTTATGAGCAAACAGAGTGTACATAATAAACATAATAGGAATAAAAGACAAAATACGAATCCGTGTTTGTCCTTTTTTATGCGTTTGAAGTTTGGACAATGTGGAGTTTCCTTAGGCACGTAACAACATGAGTAGGTAGCAGTCTTAGACATTTTTTCCACTGTTTATGATGCATTTTGCAAGTAAATGACGCTATTATTCTTGAAATACTGGTTCATAGAGACAAATCCTTGTTTATAAAAAACGTTCCCTGTTGATTTGATAAATATTTATATTAATCATATAAGAAACGAAATGTTCAATAATTCATCCATGAATTAATCCTTCTACAGAATTAATTTATCTTTACCTTACATGTAAAGTCAGTACATTGTTTGAGGAAAGTTATGGACGGTTTTTTCTCGCAGATTTTTCATTAAATTAAATTATGATGTGGTTCTGTGAGAAAATTTCACGATTCTTTTCGTTTATGATTTGCATCATCATCATTATCATCATGAGATTTCAGTACACGTAGAGAGATGTTTCCTTTTTTTAAACTCTTAAGTTTTGGGTTTGCCTTCTTTCATCTATAACGCATGTACTTTTGTCTTGTTTGTCGGTACAAAATTTTGCCCATTTTTTTAGGCGAACAGGAATATTACAATTAAATGAAGTTATTGGGCTTAAATTATTAGAATGGGGTTAATCATATTACCCTCACTGAATGACGGAATTTTAATTCCCAATTGTAAAATTTAGCCATTTTATTTACTCGAGGGATATGCGATAGCCTTTTACGTTTGTACTTGGTACAAAAGCTTTGATCTGAGCATCTTTCCAAGTATTATAAAGTTTACAAGGGAGAGAACAACAAAGATTTTTGCACGCGTATATATATAAAAGTAGCTCATGTAGAGTTGCAACACTTGGAGGTTTGTTTATTTAGTGATCATTGTTTTTGGCTACCTTTTGTCGCGTTCTTTTCCAAAAACAAATGCAATTGTTTTTGCTTAAAAAAATAAACAATCGCGTTTGCGTATGAAACTGGTGCAAACAAAAACTAAATCTCAAGCAAAGAGGAAGATAAAAGCAAATTCTACTGACTTGAATCTTGAATATTGTATTTGAGCTCACGTAGAAAATGAACAGCAGTATTTGTTTTGGATACGATGAAATTTTTGATTTCTGAGTAAGCTAATAATTGGCGAAGTAATGATAAGATACAAAACATCAGCACATAATGACGGAAACACTGAAAACTTTTAAGGTGACAAAGTTTACTCAATGTGTATTGTACATATTACGATGGAATTGATTGTGATTTTACATTAATTGTCATGTGACTTTGGGGGTTGTTGTTCGCTATGTGTTTCTATACTATCACATTGTCCATTGTCTCAGCCACACTATTGGAATTGAAAACAGACATGTAATTATTGTCATTTGTTTGTTTCAAGAACTATACAGATGTACGTTTAAGTTTGTAGTCTGTAGTCTTAGAGAGAAAGATAAAAGTACTATATGGTCTAACTCGCTTGTTTACTTGTGTGTGTGTCTGAAAATTGAACAAGAACAACTTGGTTTTCTTGATAAGGACATTCTACTACCATTACTACTACTACACAACTGCTACTTACAAACTAAAACTACACGCTGTACAGCAGGTTGGGTTGTGTTGACTTGTAGGACTTGGTATTTCGCTGTCTCTATGTATCTATGTATGTTGTGTAGTGTAAAAGGAAACCTTTGTCTTTATCTAACTCTATACTTGTGAACAAGACATTTTGAAAAGACACCGAAACAGGGAGCACATAAAGACAAATGAAGCTCGAGACTTTGTCTTAATTGACTTTCGACTTACATCATACTATTATTCAAGCTGCTGGTAGTATTGTGTATCGTGTATGTATACAACAACAAAACAACACCATAATAACCACTCGCATTCTCTATGAATTTATACTCTGTCATTCTTTGGAAACAACGAAACTTACAACTAATACAAGAAATTGAACAATTCCATCACTTCCATTTTGTAATCTCTCGCATAGTATATTGTACACCGTTTGTGTGCACATATTTACATTCTGCATTCTGTTACATTTTATTTGACGCTCAAAGTGACGGCAATAGCGCACGGCGGTTCAGAAATCCGAGAAGTTAGCATTAATTTCGTGTTTTGTCATGGAGTCGTGTTATATTACACTCAATTTTCAATTTTACCTAACACTGTAATCACCAATGATTTGTGTGCACTAATTATTATTGTTTTTTTTGCAACATCAACATGTGTAGAAATTGTCCTGTAAAATTTACATTAATTAAATTTTTGAGAAATAAGTATTATTGGATTTTACAAGTAGTGTGTTTCCCCCATTTGTAATGTGAGATTGTTATTTTTATTTTGTATGAAAATGAAATATTTGATGTTTTCTTGTGGTTTTGGTTTCGGTTTATATTTCATGAAGGATGAAGATGCATTTTGGTTGATTGTGTATTTTTGTATCTTCTTATGTCTGTGTATAAAATACAAACAGACACACACACACAAGAGCCTGAGATTAAAATGAAAAAGAGAATGAGAAGAAGAATACTCTTTAAGTAATACTAGAAATAGAATTTGAGGGTTTAAGTAGTTTTAAGCTTCTCTTCCCACAATGGTGTGCACAATTGAGTATTGTACAATATGTGCGACTGTTGTCCAATGCTAAAGAGGATTCTTGGAATGCCAAAAGCCTTGTTTTTATATTAAACAACAAAACTCTTATTATTACGAATTGTATGAATTGTGTGTAACTGTATAAGCGTTGACAAAGAGGCACCCTCAACATCGTAAAGTGAGCCATATGGTGTGTTGTTTCATCTGGCACTTGAGCATATTGAAACGAAAATCTAAGCAAGTATTTTTCATTGTTATCTCGCTGTCTCTCTATCGTTTTCTTCATTCCTTTCTTTTGCTGAAAAGGGAGCAAGAATGGTAGATGGAAGGTAGAGAAAGACAGAGCCAGAAGAAAATCTACAATGGAGGAAGGATAAAGAATTTCTAGTACATTTTGTGTGCATAACAACTAAGGAGTACGTCTCCCTTCTCTTGTTTTTCTTCTCCGTCCGTAGTGCAGCCTATATATGTGCTATGTATAAAAAGTGTAAGCACATGTTAGATACATTACACTCAGTCAGCATGTGTAAAAAATATCCTTTAAAGTTTCATAGTCGTTTCAAAGGCAGAGAAGCAATTTACATCTTCCCCATTTGCATAGCCTTCAAGAAAGAAAAGAAAGAGGGAAAAGGCTATACAGAGAACAGGCTATTTGTGAAGTCATGAGTTTAAGTAAAAAAGAGCAACATGAGAAAGAGATTCACTTGGTTCTCCATTATTCACTTACCATGAGCATATGACGGATCATTTTATTTTATACTAGTTGATTTTTCATAGTTGAAGACTGAAGACATAATAATACAATGCCCTTTTCTGGTCTTCATTATTTTTATGATGACGCCAGGCTCCTAGATTACTTCACACTGTTCACATCTTAAAGAAAATGAACAAAACTCAGGGCATTTTTCCACATTTTGTTCATTTCTTTTGGATCTCTTTCTTTATATATCTCTAATCTTTCTCGTCTATGTCTTGCATCCTTTTGTCTATGCAGTCTTTAAATTTTTTTTACAATTACATGCTACATAATATGTAAGAAATAAGAATTCACGATTATTCTGGGTTTTCTTGCTTTTTTCACTGTCTTTTTTTCTTCTACAACTTTTCCCCCATTGTCACTTTACATAATGCCATTTCATATTTGTATTTATATAGGTATCTATACATTTATGCATGTATTTTTCTTCTCCAAGAAGCGGCAAACTGTTAACAGTCTATACAATTTCATGTATTGTTTTCCTCTGTTGTGTTTTCGTTCTGCTCCTTTGATTCTTGGTTCTAGTTCAAACGTTTAAGTCTCTGTGTGCGCTTTAGCTGTATTTTCTGTCTATATTGTATTTTTTTTATCACTATTATTACTATCATTATTATTTATTCACTGTATTAATCTTGCTACTATTAGTACAATGCAACGAACAATTAAAAATATTGAGAAAATGACAGAAGTTTTCTTACAATTTTGAAGGGTTGTGGAAATTCTCTTATTTATTTGTTCATTATAGTTTATATTTATTCAATTTTTGGAGTTTTCTTTCTTGTTTTTATTTATTTATTGTTTCATTATTCAGGATACAAACATCCAGGCGTTTGTTTTAGATACTGCAAAAGTTTGAATTTTTGCTTTTGGGCTGGCGTTAACTTTGATACATTTTATGAGAAAAGAACAAGATCTCTCATCACTGAATCATGTACGAGGTTGCTACGAATAAGATTTCATTGTCTAAGGGAAAAGGTGTGAGGGCATGGGTAAAAATTCAACAAGGAAATGCTAAAGAAACCAGAAGGCTTTTTCCAGATATCTTTATGCTGCACGTCTTGTAAAATTTATCGTCATATTATAGTAAAAGTTGAACCCAACATTTGTACAAGTGTGACTAACGCTGGGCTAGATGTTATCCATATGTATTTATGTGCATACGTAACTACCCATGTTTGATAGTTGGTTTGGTTGAGATGCTTTAGTTTGCTCGGGACTTTTATGTTGTTAACAAAGATAACAATAACAACCATCCATAATATAGCAATGGAAAATGCAATAATGGCCGATGCTTTCTTGATCTGACTTTGAGACGAAGATTACGTTCGGAAAATACTCTCTTTTCTTATTCTTATTTCATATTCTCATTCTTATTCTCCCAACAATAATTCACAAATCCTTCTCATCTTTCACATCACACACGCATTCACCAGGTATTGTACACTTTGTACAGTAGACGTACTCAATCAGACTTGTATAGGCCAACATCACCGCACAACACAACAACATCATAGAACATATTCACCATCATACAATGCATGAAAAGAGTTTAAGTAGCACCTCAAAAACTAAACTACAATGATTTTGTCTGTGTACTGTATACTACACGTACACACAACATGTGTAGTACGTATACGTAATTGCTCACAAAACACTACCAAAATCTACATGTACATTATTCTATATTGAATATGTTTTGTGCATCCAGTCGCACAGTGTATACAAATTTGATTTGACGCGTAAAAGTGTGGAAAAGTCAACGAGAAAAAAATGTATATCATACCGTTTCCATTATCATACAGTTTATTGTATATTCTTCTTATTCTTATTATTATTATGAGTCTGAGTAGTGAGTACATAGTGCTTACATGTACACTGCGCACCACAGCCGTTTGTAATTTGTAAGTCAACATATTACAATATGTTTTGGTTCCTATGCACCAAGTAGAACATGGTAAATACAGCAACGGCGTCTCTTTTCGTCTCGGCGACAAGGAACTACATTATGATCATCACTAGCTTTGGTGTGTGTGTGTGTAGTATAGTCTCCTTGTATTGGTGCTTCTTGGTGTTATTACTCGTATTTTACTCCAAGATTTTGATACATGGGAGACGCTAAATATGCTGGGTGTTGGGAGACGAGAGAAGAAGCAAGGGAAATATGTGCAACTTGACATTTGAGTGTGAACTTTGGAAGGATTGTGTATAGTGTACTAATTAAATGATATTGGGTTGGCACATAAATAATTGCCGATTGTTCAAAAAAGCTTTCTGCGTTACTACTTCATGTGGAAAAGGAGTTTAGCAATAATAAATTGTACCACTATAATCTACGACTTGTTGACAACATACTTACAAAGATTGAATGCTGTCGGCATTAAACTCCTTAAACTATAAGAAGACGAAATTTGTGAGGCACTTTTTGAGGCCACACAAATCGTCCTATTTTTTACCC
>JAQIVE010003974.1:0-15480 GCA_034698285.1 Sminthurinus bimaculatus | reverse complement strand
TACACACTGAAAGAAAGAAAGGAAATGAGACTCACTTTGAGCATTTACCTAGATTTTGGTACATTGAAAAGTGTACCTTTTTCATAACATAATTTTTTGATAATGTACGGTACAATAATTATCAAGAAAAAAGTGAAGGAAATAATAACAATCTTTAGTGTGATCAACTTTTCAACTAGTCCTTCTGTTGTGTCTTAAATACTTTTCTCACACACATAAAACTGTACACATTTCAGCAAAAAGGAGAAAAATGTTGAATCGAATGTTTGATTGAAATCAATATCTAACCAAAGCTAACCCCAAAATTAATCATTAATTAACCATAACATCACATAATATTATGTTGTAGTTCAGAGTTTGAACGAGATTGATTCATTTGGATAAAAGTAGCAAAGGTTGATACATATTGGTAATCAAATTTTGCCAAGAGGAAGTGTAATAGAGAAACAAATTATTCAGTATACATTATACATATTGGTCAGTGGAACGTATCAAAGGGGAAATCGTACTTAATTTAGTCGAGTTTATTGCAAATCTACTTTACTATAATAGTACTACGGATATAGCTACGAATTGGTTGGTGCCTACGGAATTCCAAGCCTCTCGGGATAAAACTATATAATAAGTTAATATACAATAAAAAAGCTTGAAGACAAAGACTGATTAAGACTTAAAGCAATGGTAACATGCATGAAAGTAATTGCCACACTGTGTAAATTAGAAGTACATGGCGAATTTTAAATTACAACCTCAACCTTTAATCTCTCATCGGAATCATGTATAATGTACTGCCGTAATATTATATATTGCTACGACAGTATATGCGTCTCAATTCTCAATAGTTTGTATGTATTACACATATTTGTGAATTACTTTTTCTCCATTTTTTCAAATGAGAAAATTACAAACTTCCTCTACAATTGATAGTACATTATACTGATGAATGCCAATACAATGTACACCATTGGCATTTATTTGGCATGTTTTGCGTGGTGAACTTGACTCTTAGGTCTTGGGCGTACCTTAACATAACAAAAGCAGAAAGAAGAAGAATTATGCCTGGAAAATAATTTCAAGGAAGATATGACAACTCAACAGAAATTGAATATGCCGTGCGACGACATAGTTTTGCCAGTACCTTTCATTTTTTGATAATTACAAATAATTGTACAACAAGAAGGCGAAAAATGCAGCCAACAATTATGGATATTCGATGTACAGATCTGTATGCATATGCGTATGACACTCGATTCTATTCAGCTGGAGTTGATATTTTCATGCACTCAAAAGAATTTATGCATAGAAAAATATGAAGAGAGCATGTTACAGATTTTAGAAAATAAACGAGACTGATATCAAACTATCAACTCACAACCGCAAATCATCCCACGTTGTGCATCTGCATGTGCCTGCCATGTATAGATTATAGATAGATACCTCCAACAAATTTAGTCTCCCATGAGTGAGTCAAATATTGTCCTTGTAGTATTTTGTATCATACATATTCGCTCAACAACCTCATGTGATTTCGCTTTAAGCCATTGAAAAACTGTCTTGAGCAAATTCAGACGTATTCATATATTTATGTACGGTTACATATTGTGGTAGCACGACGGCGATGGAGATACTTATACCGATTCGATACAATGTGATGCTTTCTTGTTCAAATCTTTGACTTTAAAGCTTCTCACTGTTCCTGTTTCTCTCCTCAGCCCCCAAACAAAACGGTTGGATTTTTTTACTGCACCTTAGGAGATTCATATTGTATAAAGACACGTTAAATGCACATGCTTTTACGTACGCGCTTTTCATTTTTTTACAGTAATTTAAATATTTTATTATCATCACTATACATTAATTTGTAGTCTATTTGCAATTGAATAACTACTTTTATTATACTTTTACACACAGAGACAGATCTTCAACTACAATTGATAGAACATGCAAATAAAATGTCCCATTGGAGTTTAATGATACTTTTTGACAATATGTTCTTTCAAGTGATTTCTGTCCACAAATAGCAAGGGAAAATATAATGGTTAATAGTATTGAAAGCTGTGTGCAGTGCGTATGTCTATAAGACTTTTACTCGAATTGAAAAACACAACTTTCATGCGAAAATCAGACAAAATAAAATGTGGTATAGTGGTGAATTAGTCAAGTCGAGTGACTCTTTGAAATTAATGCTCAAGTGCTGTTAAGTGTACAGTGTACATTATGTGTAAAATATAACTTTCCATTTTCTTTTGTCTGTCTCCAATGATACTTCACTAATACTTAATACGACTAATTCATTCACAAATTCATTTTAATAACCACATCTTGACTTTATATGGAACTAATTTGATGCTCGTAGAGTTAGTCGTTGAAGGCAAAGAGGCAGTCATCAATGTAAATCTGCTCAAGCATCCCCTTTATCAATTTTTTTTTCTCCCTAAATTTTACTACTTCTTCCATTTCATTCTCCATTCTCACGCCAGCATTTAAAAAAATTAAATAAAAAAATCAAAGTTTGTTTATGTTTGCTATGTGAGAAAACAAAATGAACAATAATATTATACCATTTTTCCGACAGTAAAATAATGAAGTGCCTTGCAATGTCTATTTAGTGAATAATGAACGTTTTATAAACATATCCAATCGATACATAAAAGTTTGGCTTTCTCTGTATTCAGCACAAATGCAAATGAATGCATATTTAATATGGATGTGAGATGTGTATCTCAAAAACCAGCTTACGATTTACATACAGGCTTTTATATTTGCCCTGAAACTAATAAACTACATAATATGTAATATGCTGTTTATCTTGCTACCGATCCTACAATTTGTATAGTAACAAATTACAACTCGTTTATAATGACGATGATTTTGTTCCTTCTGCTGCATACATGCTGCTGATGGTGGTGGTAATAACATTTATAAAATTTAAAAGCCGATCATTAAAATACAATCATGAATTGCAAAGTTGTTAGACATTCATTGAACATCCTCGATTTTCTCCCCCTCCTCAGTTTATTATGATATAAAAAATAGATGCATGAATTACTTCCAACTCAATTCGGAGTTGTACGCCATGTGTGTGTTTGTGTGTGTACGTAATCCATACCTGAGCGGATTTCTTCAATACGCAATAATAACAATTATTATTATTGTGACTTAAATTGAACATGCGTACGGATACACTAATAACCATTTTTGCATTGGAGTTTCACGAATTGTATTGAAAAAATTGTATGATATTCATTCATTCGAATACATATGTATGCACATGCACAATATGCGCACTGCGCACACAAGCACAATACTGAATACTGACGTATGACGAAAAATTTACTGCTGAACAACAGTAAACTGAAACTTGCAACCATCTTGATAACATTTTTTAAAGGGATTTTTCAAAAAATCACATCTGCTTTAAAGCTCACAGCCAGAATACCATTTACTACTTATGCACACGGATTATTCTTTTAATTACACTCTGGATTTGTAATCCTAACCTTCCTAACTGTTAGGACCTAACATAAAGGTAATGAGCATAATCGCTTAATGGCGTTTACAACTTTACGTCTGATAACAATTTATTATGACACTTGTTTTCCCCTTTTCTTTTTACATATCATACGTGTTTGACTGAGTTAAAAAAACTAATGCACATTTTAAATATCTATCTTTAGAAAATAGGTAAGCATGTATATATTATGTACAATTTCTCTCAAAGCCTTCAACATTATCATCGTAACTTATCATAGCATACAACGTGAACATGAGTTAAAGTCGAGGATCATCGTCATAATTACAAATTTGAAAAACTGATGTGCAATGGATGTGACTTTAGGAATGAATTTCAGTTTTAATTTTTAATGTTTTCTGACCATGTCAATGTCATCTTCTACAAAGATTCACGTTATTTTTATTCTTTAGTCACGAAACACGACAGTTGACAGCTGTGTACATTTAAAAGGACTAACAATTTATGTGCAAAAATGACAGCATGATTATATTATTTATTATTTTGTGGAAACATAATATCTATAATCATTAGCAATTAGTACACTCATACCTCATACCATGCTCTTTGATAATACAAGTTATTTTTATCAAAGAGAAAACATTTTGACGTTAGAAATTAAAACTCATCGGTCAATTCCGTATATTATATGCGAAGTCGGATGACACTTATGATGATATAATTTTTACAATGATCTCATCATGTCCTAAAAGACAGACTTTGTCACAAGACATGTTCGAAGAAAGTGAAAGAGGAGATTCGTGACACGATGAATCCCGACGATAATAATTTACTGCTGACTCTCCTTCATTGTTCTTCATTGTTGTTACATTTTCCGATGCACTCAATTCCAAGCCTTTTATGTTAATGTAAACGTACACCTTATGCCATAATGCTTCAGAGATGAATATCAAGAAAATACTGCTTGCAATAAAAATTGAAAACGGACACTTTCGGTGACCATATGGCAGTATTTATGTGACTTATTGCTATGAATGCAATCAAACTTTATACAGCCACACACACTTTGTCATGGACTTGCTGTGTGCAGACAACCACGAAGTCTATAGATTTGAAATGAATAAGAAAACTGAGAAAAACGTAACATGATGACATACGTCATAAGTCTCAAAATAAAAAACCAACATCATCTACTAGTGACTATACTATTACTTTCAAAATCCAAAGGCACCTCAAAAATACATAACAATAATAATTAGATAGACATATTCCATTTACCAATTCACCACAAGATGACAGAGAAAAGGGAAGAAGAATAGTAGAATCGAAGAATCGTTCTTCGTAATACAACAGGTCTTCCGTATTTTTTTAGTTTGTGCTATGCATACTGTTTGTCTTTCTTTGCATTTATTAGATTATCTTTATTTGTCATTTCATTATTGTCCATTGTATCCACATTTCGCAATGTGTCAACCTATCTGTTAGCTGTTAGCTTAATCCTTATGCCTTTCACTCGCTTTTTTCTTAATAACTTTGAAACCGTCATCATCATAATCCATAGAGCTAAATATAGATAAAAACTTTATAATAACTCTGTACAAATATAAGAATTGCATCACACTTGCTCAACTCCGTTATGAATGGACATCTGATTATTTTGATTCTCTATTTTCTGTATGCACATGACGTAAAAAGTTGTGAGTACATCTCATAGTTAATAGTTACCATATCATACAGTGCTTACAAATGGCTTTTCTACAAGTTTAAAACCCAGGACCAGAACCATAAACAATAAAATAATGTAGTGTGGGAACGGATTTTTGACAACAACAATAAAAATTCAGATCGTTGCAAATTTCCATACATTAAACTTGATTGTATCTCGAGGAGGAGGATGACGATGTCAAAATATTATTTAGCTTTAAAAATTGATCAGAATTACAATTGCAAAGTATGAAAATAAAACAAACTTCCAAAAACAAAAGAAAAGGAAAAGACAATCAGCATTACATATAGCATATTATAACAAGTTTTTCGACTTTCATCGAAGCATAATTGGGAACAGGTAGAGCAGGAGAAAAAAAAGTCAAGTGAAAATGGATGAGTTCATTGAATTTTCATTCAGTGGTGGATGGTGAATATTCATTTTATAATACGTACTATATTATAGAAGTATAGTACAAGTGCATACATAGATAGTAAAGGTCTAAGTACTAGTATTAAATTTGATTGAATTGTATTTGCATAATATTCCTTACTGCAAATTTTTTTAAAATACCCTTTTCCTTTGGCCTATACCTTCGACCTGAAATGATTATTAGTCGTAGGATAATTTACCCCACATCGAGTACAATGTAACGTGCAACAACTATAAAAACATATTTTGTAATTTTTTTTTACAATATTAAGCGTATTATACATTACACATTCAAATAAATCATAATATGATACAGAATATGTAAGTGTTTGAATTTTTCTTCTTGGGAAAAAAATTTCTGCAATATGTCACACACTGAATCATTTCTTACATATATTGAAATGGACAGATCCAAAGACAGCATTGCCATAATACTTCCAGTTTTTCTATCGCTCGTCTATCAGCACACTAATGATGATAAAGGATATAATCCCGAATCTCAAACTACTTTCTACAGACTTCTAATTCATATTCGCACTAGACTATAGGGATAGTAGCTGTATCATAGTTAGTAGTTACTTCCAGTTACAAGAGTAATTTCTCTAGCCATCATTATGTTATGATACATGACGAAAAATTTTAATCATTCTCATTATCATAATAAGCACATCAAAGACGATACTGAATACTGAAGATGAAACATGGTTTTACATATACACATTTACATCAGTATAGAAAAAATCCAATCATATGGTTAGTTGAACCTTCTACACATCATATGCCCACGAGAACTTGTTTCAATAAAATACGGATGAAGAACGATAAGACTGTCTTAAACAATAACAACATTAATAATTTTCAATAAATCAACCTGAAACCTTTCACTATTCGTGCTCATCTAACGATGATAAGGTGTATTTTATTTGTACTTTTATAAGCACATAATTGACGTAGTTTGAAAACGAGCATTTGATGATATCATAAAACAAATTCAATCACCTTTATTATAGTTATATTATGATCTTTTATTTGCCATTATTATTACACGAGAGCCATAGTTTATAATTGCAATTACATCTATTATGTATGAGAGTAAATACTTAATACATTAAGTATTTACTATGGACTACGGACCATGCTCCGTAATATGATGTTGTAGTCAGTACTTCGACCCTTATTATAACCCTGTATTTGCTTTGTTTTTTAAACAGTCTTTACTAGTTTGAATAAAAAGTCATTTAACATGGAACTAAAATCAAAGGTTCCATCTCATAAATTTATTGTTACGTATTTTTAAACAGTAAAGGAATGGAATCATATAGGCATAGTCTTGCTTATAAGCATAAATAATGCATAAACTTAACATTCTGCGAAATACAAAGGTTCAGTTCTAAAGTTGTAAACTAATTGTAAGACTTTACTTCCATGCGTCTGTGTATATGCATTTCGTATTCACAATACATGATACGCAAAACGATACACATGATATGTATATCCTCATATTAAATTATATAAACGTATGCACACGCCATGATAACAGCTCTGTGCACATTGTATCGTACATGTGTACGGTTCAAAAATTAGCTACAACCCAGATATCTTCTCACTTGGAAAGAAAATCATTATTGGAGAAACACTTTCAAATTTGAAAAAAAGATGTTATCGGTTAATAATAAATCATACACATATTTCATTTGTGAATGCCTTCACATCCACAGCCATACAAAATTTGCCATACAGCCATACAGCTACTTACAGTGGTAACCTGTTGTGTTGTTGTTTTTGTGATGTGAATTGTGTAAACAGTAAATTATATAACGCATTACTATTGCATTGATATCATCGACCTAACAAATTATGACTTGGACTTATGTCATTCCTATACATTTGGCTGGAGGCCGGAGTAAAACGAGATGCAGATTAAAAGTACTGATTATCATCCGTGATTGGGTAACATGTTGCTTTTGAACCTCTCACTACTAATTTGTTCACATTTTACACCATGTTCTAAGTAGTAGTGTATATGCATAATAATATATACATTCCACATAGATTTAATTTAATACAGAGACCAGACCGTGCAACATTCAACGAAGGGGATGTGGAATCCAAGCGTCAATTATAATTCTATTTCCTCCACAAAGAGTAACTTAAGCCACCAATATAGCTTGAGCCTTCCGAATTACGTGTACATTATGCATATACATATACAAGTAAAACAAATGTGTGAGAAACAAGCAATTAGAATCGTAACAATATGCAGAAGCTATCTGCTCACAATAGTCAAAGTCAAATTATCATCAAGGTAGTCTTCCCTTTCTTCGGATATCTCTGTTTTTGTGAGCTCGTTAGACATCTTGAAAATAATATGTAGATTCATAATGAATATTGCAAGCATACTTTTGTTACTTGTGTTAAAACATAAATCTCGAGTGGAATTTTGTACACTACACCAAAAACCTATTACGAAACGAAATTACGTATTTCTTCCCTCAAAAACAATAAATAGCCTTAAGAATAGATAATTATTACTCTTTTTACATTTGATTACGGTAATGAGTAAAAACGTCTTAGATTTCTATCTAGTTTGTTAGAATTCTGACTAGTCGTGAGCTATACACATTACATGTACTTTTAAATTAACTATATATAGTATGATACGTATACCTGCATTAACACAAGAGTTTATTTTAGCATTTTTAGCCTATTCTGCAGGTTGTTATTAAATCGATCTCTTTATCGCTTGTATCCTATATGTACAATGTACACCCAGTTAAGTTTCCATGCGGAGTTTAAAGCAATCCAACCAAGTCTTCAGTGTGTGTGATTGATTAAACTTTGCATGCTAAAACTTCAACATAAAATTTTCTATGCAGTTTTATATCAGCACAAGCAGCTTAAAACGAGCTCAGAATTGATTGGACGGGTATTTGATATGGTGTAGGCTCAGCTTTGTCATTGCCTACACATAAACTCTTTATTGTTGTAATCTGCCTCAAAATAAAACGGACTAAAGTAGAGGTAAATATTTGTTTAGTCTTCTTTTATTATTGTAACATGTTTGACGCAGTCTGTACCTTATATATTGCAACTAAATTATAAAAAGAAATTTTGCTTCAAGAATAGTTAGTAATGACAACAATTCAAAATTGTGTTTTCCAAAATTTCAGTTTAATAATAATAATAATTGCCCATTAGTAACGGAAGGCATAAACTGTATAAAATGTAAACTGTGAGTTTAGAGAACACTTTTGAATACAATGTATAAGAAGAAGAAGAACGTCCAGTGCATAGATTGAATGTTAATTTTAAAACGACAGGGTAAAAGGATATTGTGTTTAACATTTATAAAGACCAAAGCAATCGCAGACAACGTTTCAAGTTACTTTGACTTCCGCACAATATACAATATTATACATACCATACAACATGCAGGACAGCATATTCGAACGCTTTTAAGAGGAAGGAAACGGGGAGTAATAGCAATATATTCGGAAAATGGGAAATCAACGAGACTATGCTACCTGATACAATATATGTATGTATGTACAACATACTATAGCATTGCGAGTATGTACATAATATATACACATACATGTATGGTATGAAATAAATACGGTACAAAATACACAATGAATGTGATCGAAGGAAAAAAGACATATGTGGGGGTATAGTGCGTGCTGATGAATTATTTAGTTGTGTTTACTGGAGCCGAGCCGGGCAACACAAAATATGTATACGTAGTTACATATATACGAAATGTGGAGCATAAGTACCTAGGACTTTTATTCCAAGGTGATGGCTCATGGTAAAAGGTATAAGCTCATGCTCATTTTGAAACACACAAATGGAATTGTATGTGTAATGTCTAAAATATACACATGATACAATGAACATTTGATGCATTCAACATGGAACAGCAGCATTTGAAGAGTCAGTTAGTCGCTCCCCCTTATCCGTGTACAACAACGTTGAATACACACAGTCTCTTCCCTTCTTTTCCGGTCTTAGGGGTAAATCATCATTTTCCAGAAAAAAATTACTTTGTTCAGTCCTATATAGTATATTACATAGGTATTAGGTATTATATACGACCTGCTACGTAGGGACAATAGAGTTTAATCTATAAAATGTGACAGCATGTATATTAAAGCCATATTTTTATATAAAAAATGCCTTTATTTTGAGCACTGAGCACATCATAATTGCATTGGTAGACTGTTTTTCATTTTCTGCCTGTATTTGTGATGCCTATACATTATAAGTAATAAGTATACTATGCTACGTAACAAAAGCTAGGCCTCTTTTCATGCGATACTTAATAGTGCATACGAAATTCGTATTCTGTATGCTACACCTAGAACAATACTTACATTATATTGAAACAAAGCACTGACAGAAATGTGCGTATACTTATGTTGGGTATATATATTTATTACGTCTGATACTAAATGATACTAGTTTTGTGTGGTGCTTTTATGTATAAAAATATAATATTTTAAATAACTACTTAAATGATTGGTAAATCATTAATCATTATTGATGCAGCATTCTTATTCGTAAATGCAGGAAATGATAATACAATAAGATACCATGTTTCAATTGCCGTTTAAGTTATTCTCTTACTCTCTAGATCTAATAATATGATTTGTATCATTCAGTATCTTGAATATTGAATGACAGGAAATTCACTTGACAAATTTTAAAAAAACATTACCTCATTTTGAAGATGGAATGCGAAATCTTAAAGTCCTTTTAATTATCAAGCATTGGCAGTGTTCAAGATTCCAGATCACGTTCCGTGATATGCGTTATGCGTTATTGTCCAGTAAAAAGTATTTTTAAATCGTCCTTTGATTAGCTTGTAGCATGGAAATCACAACATTAAAAATCTTTATTATTTTCACTATTAGGTAAATCCAATACTCAAAAACTATATTATTGTTTATATTATTTTGGACGTCGAATAATGTAAGTAGTATTTATTGAAAAACGTAGACGGCGAGTTTTTTTTTAATTCATAGCATAATAAACAAAAACAAAGTATAGATATCTTCGAATCCTTAATCGTCACTAGTCACTAGCACGTTGACATTATCGTCACAAAATGACAGTAGTACTAAAGCAATCGTTGTAAACTTTCCAATCCTAAACTTTTAAACAAAATATCGAAGCTTAAATAACAAATAACAATGATTCCGGGTGCTGTTATGTAGTTTTTACTGTTTTTATTAAGTACTTTATGTAAAAACACGTCATGTAGCAAAACTGAAAACATAAGATATACTCACGATAAAAAAGTAATAGCAATAAACTATTTAACTATTATGCAGTGCTTAAGTTCCAGTACAAAAATTTTAGTTAACACCGGAAATTAACACCAACACCATTTTACAATTTTACAAAAACAAAACTTAAAAAACACGACTTCTGTCATGTGCAATTGAAATGAACGCAACCACTCTCGATGTCTTTTCTCTCTGAAGTCTTCAGAGCGACTAAAGCATACCGAGACATTCAGGTAAGCAATACACGAACAGAGTCTTTGTGTGTGTGTGTACACCTGCTTACTTATTAGAGTACATATATACCAAAATGCGTGTGCAGTGTGCACATTATGCGTATTGCGTATACCATAAACACTGCTCAATTTCCCTCATTTACACAGAAATACATACTTCTACTTATGCATGTATTCATATTACCTTATAGACAGGTACAAAAATATTGAAAAACATAATCTGAAAACTCATTGCTCTGCTTAATTTACATTGTTTTGACTCAACCCTGTCTAATTTCTAATCAATACGGTAGTAAATGTTCTTTCTAAAACTGGAGATTTCTTCTGGGGCATGGTCTTATTATATGAGACGCCAATTTCTGAAATGTCGGTAAAATCACAAAAATGATGAAAATGAAAGATGATATGAGTGAGTAAAAAATAATATGAAAACGAATTAGGTAAGTATTAAATACTTACTTGTGAAAAGTCAAGGATTTGTGAATAACGTGATTAAATTCATCAAAGGAAACCCGTCCATCTGTGGAATAATATTATATTAAATGTTAACATATCTGCACCGATTTACACATAAATATGGGTACATATTATGTATTACATCAGTTATTGACAGTTGACAGATAGTAAATACTAGCAACAAAAAAAGGATGTTTTTGGTACTAAACCTGTCATTTTACTTACCGCCATCGATATCGGCTTCTCTTAGAAGCCATTGTAAAGCTATGATGATTTCTACGTTTTGTAAGTAGTCATTCTTTAAAAGTCTCTTGATGATTTTGATACCTGGAATTAGTTACAAATGAAATTATAAATAAGGTATCATTTGAGGTCATTTAGGGATCAAATGAGGCCATGTTTTAAATCAGGTAAATACAGTCTCCACAGCTCAAATATCCATCCTCATCGTCATCTAAAATATATTGAAATGAGTGACGGTCACTAATAGTTTGTACTAAAAGTTTTATTCTCTACATAAATATTTTTTGCATGTGATATTATAATATGATATTATGTTATTGTGCTTTTTTACCAAAGATTTGAAATATGAGAAATATTTTGAATTCATCGGTTCCATGCTCACTCATCAAGGAGTACATGTTAATAAAGTCACTGTATCAAAATGATCAAGAGACTTTTAAAGAATGACTACCTACTTACAAAACGTGGAAATCATCATAGCTTTACAAGGGCTTCTAAGAGAAGCTGATATCCTTAAGTAAAATGACATGTTTATAATACCAAAAAAATCTTTTTTATATTACTCAAACGTCATTGATCCGTCCTTGTAGGGGCTAAAGTGGTGGATTAGTTTATCCCCGAACGGCAAACATCGGATTTGTTTCATCTTCATTATGGTCTTGTAGGGAATCCTAGCCAATGGGTCCGCGTCGATAATATCCGGTGCGCATTCACGCCATTGGCTATGTAACCTAAAGTAAGTAAGTACGCATAAGTTTGCATTCTTATTATACGCAATGATGTTATACTTACATAGTTTTAAGACTTTATTTCTCAAATTTCTCATTTTAGTTTTATGGATGTTGATGGAAGTTTTCTCATGTACTTACACACTAACTTGCGCTATATCCAAAAAGGTCAACTTGGAGTAGTCAAAATGCATTTCCTCCGTCAAGTTAGATTTAACTTTAGGGCACCAACACAACAGATTTCCCATTTCTTACTGTCGCGCCGTCTCTGCTCCTTGAATAAAAAAAACTGTATGTAAGTCAAATTAATAATGTTGAAAGCAGCTTTCAAAATGTTGTTATAATACTTAATATTATTATTATTATGTACCTAGGTTTAGCGCTTCATGGGAGCTCCAAAGGTCCTCGTGGAGTCCGGGTCCCGGGACAGATGGTTCGACGTTTGAGCGCGTGAGGATTCGTGTGACATACTCAATTCTCAACGCTCACAATGCACAATCCTCAATCCTCAAAGTTTTGATTTTTGATGAATTAATATTTAAATGTCGCCGTGTCAACGGAAACATCTGTAGGTATAAGGTATAAGGCTATAAGGTCGTGCCGTCTGCTGCTTGCTGCTTGATGCTTGAATCTTGAATATCTGCACCCACATATGCACATAGCATAGGTACTTTCACCCCCGCATTGCATTGGTTGTGGCTTGTGGCTACAGATTCCAACAGCCCCAAAAGCTTCATCTCTCTTCCAGTCTGCTGGGCCATCCACTTCTAGGTAGAATTCAAGTCGAGTGCACTGTGTAGCATTTTAATAGCTTATTTAAGTGTCCTGCGTTTGAGCCTAAAGTGCTCAGAGAAAAATGTCAACTTGTAGTGGTGATCATGAAACCGCAAGTGTCGTCAGTGAAATGTCTAAAAAAAGTGATTCTCATTTTGTATCGATCATTGTAATTGTCGATGACGACCCCAAGTTGTCTAATAATCTGGTAACTACTATCATTGTAAGTATCTGCACGCACTTTATCAGCATAACTTTACCCGTACCTAGTTTTTTTATTAGTTATTTTGTATGCGTACTTGTTTTCATAAATTACAACCTGCTCATTTACGCTTTGAATTTTGGGTTATTTCAGAATGAAATGAAATGGAGAGGCGTGAAAGTAAATCTATGCACAATTCCTCCGGGCTGTGAAAATTTCCAAGACAAGGTTGTAGAATTTAATGAAATCATCTCGACGGTTGAAAATAGTCCATCTCCCTCAGTTTCAGTAATTTTGGTTCGAATAGAACCAATGAAGGCTGAAAACTTTAAAGCGGTCCTCCGTGAACTAAACGAGCGCCCTTCACAACTCGCCAAGTATACAGTGAGTCTCATCTTCACCGTAGGAGTACTTATCCAAGACGAGGTTGTAAAAACGGAGGATTTGGATTTTTCCAATAATGGAATTTACCTAGCCAAATATTTGGCACGGGAGCTTATAGTGAAATATACTCGGTAAGAAATTCTTTCGTTGGTAAGTAAATAACCTTCAATATGTTGTATTCAAGTAAAATTTTTTTTTTACCCCGTCAAGTAAAAAACTATTAAGTAACTAATCTTTTTGCTAATGTCCAGGCATCTCGGGATCAACAACATTCGTCAGAATATGAGGACTCCTCCTATTGCAATTTTCGTCAGAGAAACTCCAGCGGTGGGACAAAAACCTCTCTCTTCCAGGCTAGCTGAAGCCTTGAGTCGCGAACCAATCTCTTTTGTCCATCATAGAGTTGGCTACTTAATTTCACAACCAGAAACCGTCATTCATCTTTGTGAACTGGCAGGTAAAAAGTAAAAAGTAAACTTTAGCACAACCAATGTAACAAAAAGTAGGAAAGAATAATAGAATTTCATTCTTTACTGTAAAATTAATCAAAGATCGTTTTAATCTTACGTGTAATACTGGTCAATTTGTAGAGGAGCACGGATTTCCTCCCAACGATGTTACAAATGGGTGCAAAATCTACCTTAAAAATGCTCTCAACTTTGAGTTAGCCTCATCATCTTGTGCTGACGTTGTGATTGTTGATACTCTCAATGATATCTACGTAGATATTGATAGTATGATGGAAATTGCGAAAGAAAAAGCCTACTCTGTAAGTTCCTCGATTAAATAGCATGTACAATGTACATATACATCACTAACATAATTGAATGTGCACTGTATGCAACGTTACAATAACTTTTTAAAACTTGATTTTTATTGTTTTTTTTTATTTTAGACGTTTGTCATGGAAGACGCAAACGAGGAAACAGTTCATAGAATAATCGATACGATGGTGTGGATGATAAAGCGCCGCTGCCATTACACTGATGGCCCGTTTGCTGATTATTTTTATACCCAAGTAAATATATCTGAGTTCAATAATAAAGAAAATAGAAAATATTATTGTGATGCTCTAAGAATGTATTAAATACTCCTTGTGTAAATTTGATGAACACGCAATATGTACGGGCCTTGTTTCTGTCTTTTGTCGCAGATGAGTCTTCATAAAGAAATGGATACCCTTAGGATGTTTTTTAATGACTCTGGAGACTTTTCATCTGAGGCAGGCGACAATGATTCCGTATTGACGGACGATGGAGAGACTGAAAAGAAGGGCCAAGTGACAGGTACAGATGTTGGAAATGGGGATAACGATAAAACAGCTTCGTTGAACACTGGAGAAAATACTGTGGACAATGTTACAAGCGCCCTACAAAATCTGCAGACGGCTGAATAGACTTTTAATCGACATGACATAACGTGCACTTGATTCGTTGTTTATACCGTTTGTGTACGAGGAGTGTCCGGAAAGTTCCAGTAATCCTTGCTTTAATGAGGGAAAATTCAAAATCAAATTACTAGATTAGTAACAACTAGCGATTATAAGGTTGTGTAGAAAAAATT